>PVKV010009422.1:0-81227 GCA_004027835.1 Alouatta palliata | reverse complement strand
ATTTTTTGAGACGGAGTTTCGCTCTTGTTACCCAGGCTGGAGTGCAATGGCGCGATCTCGGCTCACCGCAACCTCCGCCTCCCGGGTTCAAGCAATTCTCCTGCCTCAGCCTCCCGAGTAGCTGGGACTACAGGCAGGTGCCACCATGCCCAGCTAATTTTTTTTGTATTTTTAGTAGAGACGGGGTTTCACCATGTTGACCAGGATGGTCTCGATCTCTTGACCTCGTGATCCACCCGCCTCGGCCTCCCAAAGTGCTGGGATTACAGGCGTGAGCCACCGCGCCCGGCCATATAGAAAGTTTTTAAAGAAAGTCTTATTTTCTCTTTTCTTTTGGGGCTACTAAGCCAGTTCGATCTAAGCACAAATAAGCCTAATCAGTGCACAGATAAATAGCAAGATGAGAAAATGTTTCTGATGTACAAACGTTAGGCACCTCACTGTCCCAACTTACCTTCCCATAAAAAACAATACGCAGGTTATAAAGTAAGGTTTTTTGTTATTGTGTATTATTTCCCCTCTTTCCTCAGTCCCACATTATCTCCACTGCTATCCATTCTGTAACCTATCATGGATGCCAAGGTCTAGTCTGGAATTAATGTATTTATAGCTTACTTCACATGGGTCTTCTCTTGTCTAATGGGGAAAGCAAGTTGAAAATATATTTTCCTGGAGTAGGAAGTGTTTCATAAAAATGACCAATTTTCTGTTGGAATTGAATATTTTTAGCAAGTCTTCCTATAATAACAAACTTCTAAATGATGTATGACTGTGTATAACTATAATAACCAGGGCAATGTAATAGAATTAGTGTTAATTTACTTATATGTGTTACAATAACGACATTAAAATATTATAAGCTTCTTTAGGAAAAGCCTGAAGTTCTCCTTGACAATGAACAATTTTAAAGATAAAGGGAAATCTTTGAACTATCTAAATAAAGAAGTAACTGGAGTTTAATATCACGTAATTCTGCAGAAGAAAACTTAAATGAATATTCCAGAAGTACAATGAAAACATGAATAAAGGCCTACCTATGAGCCTGTGTTAATGCAGAACATTAAGAAGAACATTTAGAAGTACTAAAATACTTCCACCCACCCCCTACAAAGAAGATGTCCTGATAGTGAAACGAGATTAGTAATTCCTGTGACTGGTTCATTTCATCTACCTGTTCTTTAAAAAAAAAATGCTGTTATAAACTTATAAGGTCAGAGAGAAAGAATGCATGTTCATATTTGAAGTAATTCAAATAAAAATATTTTACTTATTTTATTCCTTTTATGGATCTTTGGAGGTAAGTTCTCTGAAAATACACCATTATGGAAAGAAATTTGAACTGTAAAGCTAAAATAAACCAACAAATGTTCAATACCACTAATCATCAGAGAAATGCAAACTAAAACCACAATGAGATATTGTCTTACTACAGTTAAAAGGGCTTTTATCAAAAAGACAAATAATAATAATAATAATAATAATGACTGCTGGTGTGGAGGCAGAGAAAAAGGAATGCTCTGATACATGTTGGTTGGAATGCAAATTATTATAGTCACTATGGAAAACAATATGGAGCTGTCTCAAAAAAAAAAAAAAAAATTGAACTACCATAAAATCCAGCCATCCTTTTGCTTGGTGTATATCCAAAGGAAAAGAAATCAGTATGCTGAAGTAATATTTGCACTCCCATGTTTATTGAAACACTATTCACAATAGCCAAGATATGAAATAACCTAAGTGCCCATCAACTGATGAATGAATAAGGAAAAGTGGTTCATATACAGTGGAATACTACACAGCCATACAAATGACATGAATGAAATCTCATCATTTCAACAAGATAGATAGAACTGGAGTACATTACATCAGGTGAAAGAAGCAAGTCACAGAAAGACGAATATCACATGATCTCATTTATATATGGAAGCTAAAAAACTGATCTCATGGAGACAGAGAATAGAATGATAGTTACCAGTGGCTGGAAAATGTTGCAGATGGGGATAAAGAGGGGTTAAATGAAGGTATAAGTTCTAATGTTTGGCAACACAATACTGTGACCATAGTTAACAATAATTTATTGTATATTTTTAAATAACTAGAGAAGTGGACTTAGCACGTTCCCAACATCACAAAAAATGATAAATGTTTGAAGTGGTGTATATCTCGATTACTCAAATTTGGTCATTATACATTGTATTCTTATATCAAAATATCATCGGTGCCCCATAAAATATATACTTATCCATAATTTTTTTTTTTCTGATATGGAGTCTCACTCTGTCTCCCAGGCTGGAGTGCAATGATGTGATCCCGGCTCACAGCGACCTACGCCTCCCGGGTTCAAGCCATTCACCTGCCTTAGCCTCCTGAGTAGCTGGGATTACAGGTCAGCCCAGATAATTTTTGTATTTTTAGAGACATGGTATTTCACCGTGTTGGTCAAGCTGGTTTTATACTCCTGACCTCAGGTAATCTGCCTGCCTCGGCCTCCCAAAGTGCTGGGATTACAGGCATGAGCCACTGTGCTGGCCCATAAAACTTTTTTAAATAAAATAAAATGCCATTCAGTATGTTGACAGTGTTAAAGTGTGGGTTGATTGAACCCTATGAAGTTTTTAATTGGCTTATATCATATCAGGATGAATTAATAATTTACTTATTAGGCTTCTATATTAAGTTGAAGAAAAAAATCAAATGACTGAGGCTGAATATATTTTTTCAAGAAGCTCTTTTACCAGCCAGTTAACAGCTTATTTGTTTTAAACTCCCACAAAAATCTTACACTCAACAAAACCATGCTGCTAAATGTTTTGCTATATAAAGGTACCAAATTTTTCACAACAAAATAAATGAAAAAAATTCAGACAATGATTCATGTTGATTCATATGTATTTTTTTATGGCTTTTGAAGCCAGAAAATATGTTTGACATATTCTGATCTTCATTATACCATGGGGGTAAGAAGAGGTGGTTAGGCAAATAAATTGCTATATGATCTTTTCTAAACAAAGTATCTCTATAAGTCTACAGACAAAAGTTTGAAAAAAATCTGGAGACAACAGATGCTGGAGAGCATGTGGAGAAACAGGAACACTTTTACACTGTTGGTGGGAGTGTAAATTAGTGCAACCATTGTGGAAGATAGTGTGGCAATTCCTCAAGGGTGTAGAACCAGAAATACCATTTGACCCAGCAATCCCGTTACTGGGTATATACCCAGAGGATTATAAATACTTCTATTATAAAGACACATGAACACATATGTTCATTGCGGCACTGTATATAATAGCAAAGACTTGGAACCAACCCAAATGCCCATCAATGATAGACTGGATAAAGAAAATATACACCATGGAATACTATGCAGCCATAAAAAGGGTGAGTTTATGTCCTTTGCAGGGACATGGATGAATCTGGAAATGATTATTCTCACCATATTGACACAAGAACAGAAAATCAAACACTGCATGTTCTCACTCAAAGGTGGGTGTTGAACAATGAGAACACATGGACACAGGGAGGGGAACATCACACACTGGGGTCTGTTGGGGATTGGGGGCTTAGGGGAGGGATAGTAGGGGGGTGGGGAGGTTGGGGAGGGATAACATGGAGAGAAATGCCCGATATAGGTGACAGGGTGATGGAGGCAGCAAAGCACCAAGGCATGTATGTACCTATGCAATAATCCTGCAAGTTCTATACATGTACCCCGGCACTTAAAGTATAATAATAATAATAAAAAGAACATTTCAACATGAAAATACTCTTTGGTTCTTTTGTACCATTCATTTGTCACAAACATAGATTATCCAAAAGTGAGTATACATATGTACCTTCCTTTCTGTAAACACTGTTGCTATCATACAGAATTCCTTCTATTTACTCTTGCTCTTTGAAAATAAAATTTCATAGCTTAACATAAATAAGTATTGGTATTAATTATTTTGATTATAGGTGAAATCAGTGGCAATCTTATCAGCTCTCAATGCAAAGAAGTTGGAAATGCCTATTGAAAGCAGCACATAGCATGACAATCTCAAACACTCTCGTTGAACTGAAAATGTATAACTGAGAGTACATTGTTATGAATAACAATCAATACTTAAAATATTAAAAGACTTACATTGGGCTTTTCTATAATATTTTATAACTATTCTATAACATATATTCAAAGTCAGGTAGCAACAATTTTCCCCATGGATGGATAAAAACAATTTATATGACATAATTATTCAAACTCCTTACATAACAATTTTGTTTTATTTGATATAATTTCAAGATAAATTTTGTTCTTCTAAAATTTGAATTCTCAAGTTAATCCTGTAAATTATTTTTTATGTTATAAAAATAACTAAGAATGTTTATGATGACAATATAAAAGATATATAAAATTTTCTAATCGTATCTTTAACTATTTTTCTAGTGTTTTCTATGAAAATGGGTTTAACATTGCTTTAGTTTTAATTTACAGATATACACCTTCTATGTTTTCAGAAAAAAAGTTTTATTATCTATAATTAAATCTTACTATCTGACATATGATTAAGGCTTTGGCATGCTACTGCCACTTGGTGGTGGTATATACAACAGAAATATCTAGAATTTTTTTCCAGCAGGAGTATATAAAAATTGATTAAAGTATACAATTATAAAATCAAATTTAAGAAATTGCTAAAAACAAACTATCACTCTGATTCAATTTCTATCATTTCCTTTAAATAAAAGTAAATTTTAATTCTAACATTTCTAGATTGCTGCATACTTTCATAGTCTCTGGGCCTTCTCTCCCTTGCTGTCTGTTCACAATGAGCCTTCTTTCAGTTCTTATAATTCTTCATGCATACTCTTTTCTCCCTCAAGGATTTATGGTATCTCATTTATCTGCCTATTAAATGAATGCCATTTCAATCCTCTGAGTTTAGCTTAAATGTCTTTTTTTCTATAAGCTTTCTCAGATTTCAACCTTGGATGTCTCCCAAATGTTTCATAAAGCCTTGTATTCTCTGCTCATAGACTTATTAAAATTTTAGATTAAATAATCACGTCTTTGATTAATGCCTGTTTTTTACTACTCCATGCTGTCCACATTGGAAGAGACTTTTTTAAAGCTATTAAAGTTCCCAAATATACTAGCCACATATAAAATGTTAGGTGAATGAATGAATGCATGAAAGAATGAATTATACATGCAGAAAAATAGAGTAAGGAAAATATGTGATATTTCAGCATTAGTTTGTCAAAAGTAAAACAAATGATATTTTTTGGAAGAGAATTAACTATTTGGCTGACAGAGATTGATATTAGTAAATCTTGTCTATTTAAAAATCATCAGCCTCACTACAGTCTGAACATGTCATGAAACCATATAATTTAAAAATATGTGCAAAGAAGCAACATAGTTTCCTATTTCAGTATTTTGCTCTCTCAAGGCAATATTAATAATTGGTATTAAAAATTCCATCTATATTGAAAATTTAATCATTCGGTAATATATTGTCAAAGGGACTCTGAAATAGAGATCTGATAGTGCAGGGATCATTCACATTTTTAAATTGTTGGATAATATATAAAAATATATATGGTAGCAACGACTGATAAATGACATACTTTTGTATAATTATAAAAAGAAGTAATTTTAAAATGTGGGAAATCAATTTCATAAAATGTAGATTTTCTTAAGTGAACCCATAATTGTTGTTAATATAAATTCTAGTAATCCAGAGAAAACATGAATACAAATATCACTTAGGAAATGTTTGACAAACTAAACTACTTTCTTCCTTGCCTTCTTTTTCTCCTTTCTTCCTTTCTTCCCTCCTTCCTTCCTTCCTTCCCTCCTTCCTTTCTTCCTCTATCTTTCTCTTCTTTCCTTCCTTAAATTGTTTTCTATAAACAGACTAAACCTAGGCTCTAAAAAGCACCTTATTGTATATGTGCATCTTGCTTTTGACTAAGCAATGCCTGTCCATTTAATATCAGATTGTGTATCTACAGTCACTCATCGTGGGTACAGAATGCCAGTAGAGTAGCTTTCTTAGTTAACACCATGTTGCTCCTTTTTCTCAGTAACATCTACCACTGGCCATCTTACAAAGTCTTGAGAATCACTGATCTGATTGGTTCTACTGGCGACTGAAGCATTTTCTAAAGGAGAAATCTTTCTACCTGAGATATAATCTGATTCAAAATGCAGCTCAGACATTTACAGAAGTTTGGTTAATGGCATTGGTTCTTAGCAGAGTAAAAGTTGGAATCCTTGATTTATATATCAAATTAACTAAAAAGATAAAAAATGAAACTTTTGAAAGTATGAAGCATGCCTAGATAAATTGGCTAGTAGGTCAGTAAATCAATCATTAAAAGTAAATCTCACCAGCTGTCTCCTTGGCCTCACACATGTAGCTAGTCTCTAAGCATAAATGTATATGTCCTTTGGGGTCTTGTATGAAAAAAGATATTTGGGATTTTCAGTCACATTTAACTTTGAATGCTTTCTCTCCACTGTAAGTTTCAAGCAAACCCAAAGGCAAACGTTCTCTTCAACAGTGAATAACAAAATGAATCTCTTGGCAACTCTGATGAAGTAAATTACTTCAAATGGAGCTGACTTTAAGTTAATATTTTAATATTTTTCACTCAAATGTTAAAGGAAAGCTTGCTTTTTATTCCTCAAAAAAATGCTTTTATCCAATAACTACGTTGGATAATAGTTTAAGTCAAAATAATTTCTCCTGTGACTCCAGATGAAGAGAAAATAATTTGCTTTCATTTATTCTAATTGTGGTCCAGTTAAGCCAGGTATTCCCTTGCGTCCCTTCCTGAAAATGAGTATTCTTCCTGAGTGATTTTCTGTTACAATGTTCTCAACTCTAGTGATGCATTAAAGACCTCCAGGAGCTTTCAAAAAGAATACCACTATCAGAGTTGCACCCAGGCAAATTGAAAACAAATTTCTGGAGCTAGGACCTGGACATCATTGTTTTAATTAAAACTTCCCAAGCAATTCTCATACAAGTGAAGGTTGCAGACTACTAATCTATCTAAAAGAAATTGTTTCATCTGAAAGAAATTAGTCAAAGATAAACACTGAAAAATTATGGAAAAATAGTTAACAAAATTGGTAAGGACGAAGTTTTAGTTTCCAATTGGCTCAAGAAGTCTTATTAAGATACATTTCACCAAAAAGTATCTCTGAACTTCTCTTGTAACTCCAAATTTCTTACTTTCCTAAAGATTTAAGGATACATTTCAGAAAATCAACTATAACTTCAGAAGAGAGATGTTTCCCAACTCAAATTCACACTTAACTAGAACAGTGCCAGGACAAGGAGCAAATCTCATTTCCTTCAGATCATTACCTTTATGCCAAATTCAGTCGCAGTTATGGTCACCTGGGCCACAGAGATCACATTCAGCAACGTATTTCTGTGTCAATCATTTTATCGAAATAATTCAAAGGAACAAAAACGTAATATAATTAAGTAGAAAAAAATGTTTTTAGAAAAAATTGAACAAATCTAAAGAGAATCCTGTAAAGATGGCAGAATTATGTCAAATCTCAAAATTGTACTGCCTCCAAACTAAAATTATGAATTCAAATACGTGGTTCACACCTGCAATGTCAGCACTTTGGGAGGCCAAGGTGGGTGGATTACTTGAGACCAGAAGTTCAAGACAGTTTCACCATCCTGGCCAACATGGTGAAACTCCTGTCTCTGATAAAAAAAAAAAAAAAGAAAAAGAAAAAAAATTAGTCAGGCATGGTGGCTGGTGCCTGTAATCCCAGCTACTCTGGTGGCTGAGACAGGAGAATCTTGAACCCGGGAGGAGGAGGTTGCAGTGAGCTGAGATCACCCCGTTACACTCCAGCCTTGGCAATAGAGTGGGACTCCATCTCAAAAAATAAAAATAAAATAAAATAAATAAAATGAAATAAATACAAGACTAAAACCAAAACTAAACAAAATCAACAAACAAAACTCTCCACTAATACACTGGAGGCCATAAAATCAAAAGCTGGTAGCCAGAGAAAGAGAGGGTTTTGTTTTTGTTTTAATATTCTACAAATCCTGCATTGCTCCATGCAGTTCCTAACAGTCCAATCAGAAGCAGAGGGAGACAAAGGTGATTCTGAAACATCCTGAAAAAACCTACTAACAATCCATGGATAGAAAGAGCATAATGAGAAAGAATGGAGGCCGCTTAAAGAGAACCAACTTCTAAACACCTCAGAAAAAGAAAAATGGTTGATCTTAATGATTTTGGTTTTCTGGCCGGGAGGAAAGCAGAGAGAAGCAGAAACATTTCAAATATCCAGAGGCAAGATACTATGCATAAACAAGTATTTCACTAAACATAAATATAGTGAAGAATAACAAAAGAGATTTCTGGGATAGTAAGAAGCAAAAGAGTATGTAAAATATATCTGACCCACTTTGGACTCAGCACGGAGCCCTAAAATCACTTTGACAGTCTCATTATTTTCTTGTGCTTATGTAGGATTGGAAAAGACTTTTGGGAGAAGCCAGAGTGAAACAGGGTTAAAAATTGCATCAATAGCTGCTCTCTGATAAATACCAAGTCTCTAAGGTTCGGCACCAAATTCGTAGGTGCTACTTGAAGCGTGGAGATCTTCTGGAATGGATTAGGATACATCTTCTCTACAGTGAATTGGGTTATAGGACATTAAGTTAAAAGATACAATTCAAATTTTCAAACTAGGTTTACACCTAGTTTCAGTTGATTCTCACTTTACCTATCATTGGCAATCCCTTTTCCTCAAATACACACAAACCACACACAGAGACAAGCTACAGCTTTGAGAAAAGACAACTAAAAGTCAGATAAAGAAAAATAAAGCATTTATGATAAACATATTCAAAAAATAACGATGGAAATGGAAAATGTGGGGTAAATTGTCCATGTTATAAGTGAGCCAGGTGGGAAATGTCATGAGCTCTATTTTAAAAGAAAATAATGGGTGCCAGGCGTGGTGGCTTACGCCTGTAATCCTAGCACTTTGGGAGGCCAAGGTGGGCGGATCACAAGGTCAGGACATCGGGACCATCCTGGCCAACGTGGTGAAACCCCATCTCTACTAAAAATACAAAAAAGTTAGCTGGGCGTGGTGGCACAAGCCTGTAGTCCCAGCTACTCGGGAGGCTGAGGCAGAGAATTGCTTGAACCCAGGAGGCAGAGATTGCAGTGAGCTGAGATCCTGCCACTGCACTACAGCCTGGGCAACAGTGCGAGACTTCATCTAAAAAAAAAAGAACGGATAATTTACACTTAAAATTGTAACAGGAAACATGATTCTAATATATCAATATTGTAACTGCTAGGCCAGTCTTACCTGGCTCTACTCTATTGATTAGAATGTCCAGTTATTTTGCAGGCACGTAACTAGGAGGTTGCAAGACATGCAGCCAGAGCATGTACAGAAAAGAAAATTTAGAGCTCAAATAACACTCTGAAATAAAGATTTGCCGCCTTCCCCAATCCCACTTCTAAGCCCATGGAACTAGAAGATTGATACATGGCTGGCACCAGACAAATGGAACACTTTCAAAAGCAAAAGATCCCCTTTCTAGGAATGTCTGGTGAGAAGACCCCACCTCATGTCTTGCTATAGTCTTGTTTGAAGTCCTTTCAACAAAACCTGCCCGGCCCGCACTTTCACATACCAACTTGTCCTCCTTAACCCATAAAACTTGCCCCAGACCCCAGATTGGTGAGACAAAAATATTTGATGAGTGCCTCCTGTCTCCTTGCTGGTTGAAGTCACAATAAAGCCTTCCTTTTTTAAAAGCAAGTGCCGTAGTATTGGCTTCTATGTACGTTGTATATTGAGTGCATTTCTCAACCACAGTATCTCAAAGACAAAGTTATAAAACAACAGGAAGAGATGAAAAGGAAAATTGAAGTTTAAGAAGAAAAATATAGGACCAATGCTACACTCCTACTTAATTATTAAACATATTAGATGCATAAAGGAGAATAATAGGTAAAAAAAGATTCACTAGCAAATAGGAAAAAACAAATTCAGGGTGAAAACAAAAGATAAAGTGATTACAGCAAATAATAATAAGACTATGAGTATGAAAGTTAGGCAAAGTTTACCAACCCAAGAATAACTGGAGTCCCTGAAACAGCAAACTCAATAATAAGATCTAGATGCTTTCAGAGACAGAAGAAAAATTTCCTAAAATACAACAAAAAGTAAAAATAAAAGCATAACATTTTCCAGGAGAAACATCTACTACAAAACTATTAATAATGAAATATATCTCAAGTAACTGAAGTTCAAAGATAAAGTTTGCAAAGTTACTTACTATTGGAAAAATATCAGGCTGTGTTCAGACAGTTCACTACAATATTCAGATACAGAAGACAGAACAATAACTCTGAAATTCTAAGGGTAAGAAAATGTAACCGAAGACTATTATATCAACAAAGCAGACATTCACAATGAGAACTACAGCCCATACTCTCAAATATTTTTTTTAAATCACCTATGAAATTTTCCAGTAGTTAGACTTTCTTAAAGAAAACAATGAGACAAAAGCTTCTCAAAACTAAATTTTGCTAATCAAGATATAAAAGAAACACTGAATTTATTTAAATAAAAGAGAAAATAAAATAACAGGGGGAATGAGATTATAGGAGATGAATGTCTGAAAATAAACCATATAAAATACATTAGAATAAAATATTAAGAGAAGAGAAAAGAGCAAAGAGTGTGGTAGATGGAATAATGACACCCAAAGATGTTCAATTTCTTATCCTGGGAACCTATGAATAGTTACATCACAAGATGATAGGTAGAAAAGGAACTTTGCATATGCAATTAAAGATTTTTAGATGGAAGATTTTCCGGGATTATTGACGTGTGTATAGTGTAATCACAGCCTTCTGTCAGATGAAGAGAAAGGCAAGCTGCAATAATGGAAGCAGAGGTTGGAATAGTGCCTTGAAGGTTGGAAGGGGGCCATGAGCTAAGGTATGTGGGCAACCTCTAGAAGCTGAAAAGGGCAAGAAAATGGACTTTCTGCTAGAGCACAGAAGGAGTCAGCCCTGCTGACACCTTGACTTTAGTCCCGTGAAACTCACTGTGGACTTATGGGGTCCAGAGCTTTTAATAAATAATTATTTACATTGTTTTA
The DNA here is from genome assembly GCA_004027835.1 of Alouatta palliata. NCBI lineage: Eukaryota > Metazoa > Chordata > Mammalia > Primates > Atelidae > Alouatta > Alouatta palliata. Next base: position 70,065 of record PVKV010009422.1, on the reverse strand, counting down.
AGCCACACAGTTTGTGGTAATTTGTTAAAGCAGAAAGAAGAAATAAATACAGATAGGAAAAGGTTTTGATGCATTATTTTTAAATTAATCTTTCTTGGAATAAAACCAATAGGTATTTAATACATGAATAAATTAAGAAACTATGCTTTTAATCTTTTTTGTAGAATTAAAATTAATAATTTGTATTTAAAATTCCAACAAAATTATTGAAAATTAAAAAATAAATTCAGAGATCAAGGGACAACTAGCATAAAAAATACATAATGAAGATACTTAACCAAGAATTTTATATGCAATATCAAAAGTTTTGAATATAAGAGTTGAGAAAAGAGCATTATAAACTTTCCAAATTTTCTGAGGAAAATTGACAAACCTGCACACACAGATATCTAAACTCTAAAAGACAGATGTAGAAAAAAACCCACAAATAACAAAACACTGAAAGTAGAAGCATTAAAAATAAAGCAGACAACAGGATTACAAGCTAATATATTCATCACATTAGCAAATGTAAATGAATTCATTCCTAGGCTTAAAAACCTATGTATTTTGTAAAAATAATGAAATATTATATATTATATAAAAGAAATGCAGTTAAAACACTGATAGAAAAAGCTTAATTGTAAATTAATGAAGATGTATCAGACAAATGCTAATCAAAGGAGAGAAAATCATCTTAATAGACACAGAATATGCATTTGAAAAAATTTAATAACCAATTATGATTAAAAAAAAAGACACTTAGCAAAAAAACAAAGAGAAAAGAACTGTCTAAATCTGATAGTATCTATAAAATCTCCACAGAGGTCAGGCACAGTGGCTCACATCTGTAATGCCAGCACTTTGGAAGGCCGAGGTAGGTGATCACTTGAGGTCAGGAGTTGGCTACCAGCTTGGCCAATATGGTGAAAACGCATCTGTACTAAAAATACAAAAATTGGCTAGGCTTGGTGGTACGTGCCTGTAGTCCCAGCTACTCAGGAGGCTGAGGTAGGAGATTCACTTGAACCCAGGAGGCGGCGGTTACAGTGAGCCGAGATTGGGCTGGTGCACTCCAGCCTGGGCAACAGAGGGAGATATTGTCCAAAAAAACAAAAACCAAAACAAAAACAAACAAAGAAACAAAAACCTCCACAGAACGTATCATCCTTAATGATGAAATATTGAATGCTATTTTTCTGAGATCTGGAATAAGACAAAAATGTTTACTATTATCACTGTTATTCAACATTGGCCTAAAAGGCCAAAACTTTGTAGTAACGGAAGAAGAAATAAAATTTATGAGAATGAAGAAAGATGAAATAAAACTTTCCTTATTTATAGATGATAGATATGACTGCATATGTAAAAATTATGAAAGCAAGCTTGGTGGAGTAGCACATGCCTGCAATCCCAGCTATTCTGGAGGTTGAGGCTGAAAGATCTCTTAAGCCTAGGAGTTTGAAACTTGCCTGGGCAACACAGTGAGACTCTGCCTCAATAATATATACATATATAAATTATTAGAATTAGTAAGTGAATTAAGCAAAATTACCAAATTTAAAGTCAACATGCAAAATTAACTGTACTTCTATATATAAAAAATAAACAAAAATTTAATTTAAAATATGCCATTTACATTTGCAGCTTAATATATCACATGTGGAAGAATATAGGCAAAGAAATATCTTCAAGAGTTTTATATAAAAAAACTACACAGTAATGCAAGAGAAAGTAAAGAAAAATTAAATAAATTGAGGTAGATATATAAATAGGAAAATTGAGCTCTATACTTTCATAAAAAATGATCCATGATCTTGCTATGAAACTAAAATGTAAAGTAAATGATACCTTTTCATGCTATCATACAATAAAAACAAAAAAGTATGGAAAAACAAAAATAATACTGCATACTATAAAAATATAAATTGTCCTCCAGTTAATATAAATATTCAAGAAAATCTGTCCCCCTCCCCCAATTCCTAGGAACTTTTTTGAGGATTTTGGAAAACTGATTTCAGAATATATATAGAAATGGGGAAGTTTAAGAATAGCTGAGGACTTAAACTACCATATATTGACACATTTTGCAGAGCTGTTATAATTAAGACAGCGTGGTACTGATATAGCCATAAAAAAGTAGACCAAAGAAACAGAATAGAGTGGCAGAAATAGACTCACACATGTATAGTCAGTTGATTTATGACAAAAGTGACAGTGCAGTACAGTAGTAAAAGTGTAGTATTTTCAAAGAAAATGTTTAAACATAAAAGAGAAATGAACACAAGAAACTTTCAGTAGAAAGTCTGTGTGAATTTATTCATAATTTTTATATGGAAGTAGTCCTTTTTAGCCATAACATAATATACAAAAGCCATAAAGACAATTTAAATAAACCTGACTATATAAATGTTTTATGAATTCCAAGGAGAAAAATTGTAACTCAAGTGAAGAAATCTGACAGACACTATATGGCTGCATGAAATACCTAGAGAATGGGTCAGTAAGAAGAGAAGAAAAATGAATCAGGGCACCATTTATGCTTATGTGCAAATAGCATCTCAATAGAAGAAGAGGAAAAACCAAAGCCCCCTAAGTATTCAATGACTTTGCCATTACTGTAGTAGTAATAATCAATGACCAATTAGTCTATCATTCATCTAGCTAAGCTAAAACTTTAAACACTGAATAATATTCTAGAGTCCTAGAGGTTATACTATAACAATTTAAGCATGTGCATACACTTGTCTTTGCTATAAAATATTTTAGTGATCAAATTTGCCATTTCCAATTTTATTCATCTATTATATACATTTTAAAATATGTTTTAGTATTTCAGTTATTTATTTGAAGCTTACTAAAAAATCACTTCCCTTTGAAGTAGGTCATTGGTAGCTTGATGGGGATAGCATTGAAAAAAAAAAAAATTACTTCCAGAACTCTACTTCCTCAAACCTGATAGGAATTGCATAATTTCTAGAAGACTAAAAATATGAAACTTCCAATATATATTTAAACATATTTAAGACACTACTTCCTTCTTAAATTGGTAACTCGTGCTAATGATTATTTTTCCTAATGAGAAAAGAAGCAAAAAACTTCTATAGACAAAACATTTTTTAAAACTATTCTTAGAGGGTTGTCCTATTGTTAGGGTTAAACTTAGGGTTATTGATGTTGTTCTACATACAATATAAAATAGACCAATTTGCTGAAACTATCTAAGTAGATTGTATCACTTGTTAACTCGTTTTCATCCCAATTTTATCTTTCAATATGTTGTTCCGAAAGGTTGATTTTTATATGCACAACTCAGACAAGGCAACTGCCTTTCTTTTAAAGACTTATTCTCATAGTTGAGTTAGAGAAAGAAAAGTAACACATTCCCCTCTATTATAACCATGTAAAGGCTTGTGATCTGCAGTTTCAGCCTTGCCTTTTGACAGCAACTCAATACTTAATAATATGTGTTTAGACACATGCAACTTTGAGAGACCAGATCTATATTTATATTTCAGCATTACAAACTTTTATAAAGGTATCTAAATGCCTCATAATATAGAGACCATCGTTTCCATAAGCATCCTATTAAAGGATTGTTCTAGTTACATACTCACTGATAGAAATTTTGGTTTACAGTATCTTTTACTAATTTTTTCTGTTAGGGTGGCCAATACTTGCAAAATCACAGATCTGATACCTGCCTCCTTATTCCACCTGCTACTGCTTATCTCTATTTATTTCCATTTATATTTATGTTCCCTGAAGACATGAGTCATGTCTTATTAGTGTTTTTATTCTTTGTTAGTGCCTGAAGAGTGCTAAATGTAGTGTGTAAATATTAAAGTTGTACAAAACTTCCAGAGCTCCTCTGCAAAATTAGTATTTGATCCAGTCAGTTCATTTTACTTCATCTTGGTTTGTCTCAGTAGGTGGCCCTGTCTCTCTACTCACTGCTATTTGCCTTTTACTGTATGGAACTATCTACTAAAAGCTATAATTACTGACATTGAGCACAAATCAGTCAGTCACTCTCTGATGAAATCCAATCAAGTCGGTACACAAATGCACCTATCAAGATAATAGACCAAAGATTGAACTCAGTGCTTAAGAAGAGAATGCTAAGAGCAGCTGTGAGCCTGATCTTATGTTCATATGTCAAAGGATTAAAATCTTCCAATAAAAAAAATAAAAATCCAAGGGAGGGAGCAGTTCCAACAAATTCTGAGATCAGCATTTTTCTGATACTAAAGCCAGGTAAAGATATCACAAGAAAAGATGTGATAAAATACTAGCAAACTAAATTCAACAACACATTCAAAAGTTTATACACTGTGATCAAACAGTATTTATTCCTAGAATACAAATATGGCTCAACATATAAAAATCAGTCAAGGTAATGCACCACATTAACAGAATAAAGGACAAAATTCACGTAATTATCTCAATTGAAGCAAAAAAAAATTGACAAAATTGACACTCTTTCATAGAAAAAAACACTCAACTAACCAGAGATAGGAAGAATCTACTTCAACCCAATAAAGATCATATACATAAAAGCCACAGTTAACACCATACTCCATGGTGAAAGACTAAAAGTTTCTCCTGTTCAGTCAGGACTAAAGCAAGGATGCCTACTCTTACCACTTTTATTCAGCACAGTACTGGAAGACTTAACTAGAGCAGTTAGACAAAGAAAAAAATTAAAAGAATCCAAACTGCAAAGGAAGAGATAAAATCATTTATCTTCATAAATGTCATAATCTTATATGTAGAATACCCTAAAGATCTCTCTCTCTCTCTCACACACACAGGCATTGTTAGAACTAATAACAGATTTTAACAAAGTTATAGTATACAAAGTCAACACACAAAAATTAGATATATTTCTGTTCACTGACAATGATTAACAATAAATGGAAATTATGAAAGTCCTATTTACAATAGAACAGTAAAGGATAAAGCATAAATAAACTTAAATAATGAGGCAAAAGACTTATACACTAAAAACTATAAAACATTGCTGAAGGAAATTAAAGAAGGCACATACAAATGGAAAGGCATCTCATGTTCATAAGATGATTGAAAGACTTAATATTCTTAAACTATCCGTACTACTAAAAGCAATCTACACATTCAATATAACCACCATGAAAATCCCAGTAACAACTTTTGCAGAAATAGAAAAATAAAAATAAAAATTCATATAGAATCTCCAGGGACCCCAAATAGTCAAAAAAGCTTTACACTTTGGGAGGCCGAGGAGGGCAGATCACGTGAGGTCAGGTGTTCAAGACCAGCCTGGCCAACATGGTGAAACCCCTTCTCTACTAAAAATACAAAAATTAGCTGGACATGGTGGTGCATGCCTGTAATTCCAGCTACTCAGAGGCTGAGGCAGGAGAATTGCTTGAACCTGGGAGGCAGAGGTTGCACTGGGCTGAGATTGTGCCACGGCACTCCAGCCTGGGCGACAGACTCCATCTTAAAAAAAAAAAAAAAAAAATTAAAAAGAAAAACAAAGTTAGAGGTCTTGTGCTTCCTTCCTTTATTCTTCTAAACATAGTACAACATTTTAGTTGTCAAAACATTGTGGCACTAGCATGAAGACAGGCATATATGCCAATGCAGCAGAATAGCCCGTAATTGAAACCTTGCATGTGTGGTCAAATGATCTTTGACAAGAATGTCAAGCCCGTTCAGTCAATAATTTGTGCTGAAGAAATTGAATACCCACATGCAAAAGATGAAAATTGGATCCTTACTTTCCATGGTGTACAAAAATCAATTCAAAATTGATTTAAATATATATAAGGCCTAAAACTAGACAATTCCTAGAGGAAAACATAGAAAGAAAAGCTTCATGACATTGGATTTGGCAATGATTTTTGAATATCACAACAATACAGGCACTGAAGGTGAGAATATATAAGTGGGACTATATCAGACTTAAAAGCTTCTGCATAGCAATAACAGTAAAAAATGAAACTACAGAATAGGAGAAAAGATTTGTAAATCATTTATCTGATAAGGGATATATAAAGAATATATAAAAAATCCACAATGTGTAAACAACTATAACTCAACAAAAACAAAAAGCAAACAGACAAATAATATGAGTAAAAAATTGGGCAAAGGACTTTAATAGTCAATTCTCCAAAGCTATGCAAATGGCCAACAAGCATGTGAAAAGATGCTCATGACCACTAATCATTAGAGAAAAGACAATCAAAACCACATGAGCTCTCACTTTACTCACCAGGATGGCCACTATTTTAAAAATTCCAGAAAATAACAAATATTGGTAAGGATGTGGAGAAAATAGACCACTGTACACTGTTGATAGGAATGCAAAACAACGCAGCCACGGTGGATACATAGCCCGGCTTTTGAATGTAAATAAAGAAGTACTGAAAGCAGAATCTTGGTGACATATTTGCATACTAACAGTCTTTGTAGCATTGTTCACAATAGCCAACAGGTGGAAGAAACACAGATGTCCGTCTACAAATCAATGGATAAGCTAACCCTGGTATATACATACAGTGGAACAGCCTCTGTCTAAAAATAAGGAAATTCTGTCACGTGATACAACATGAAAGAACTTTGAGGACCTCATGCTAAGTGAAATAAACCAATTACAAAGGACAAATACTGTATGATTCCACGTAAGTGGTATTTAAGGAAGATAAACTCGTAGAAACCGAAAGTAGAAAGTAGAATGGTGGTGGTCATGAGCTGGGGTGATGAGGAAATGGGGAGCGGGAATTCAGTGGCGGGAAATTCAGAGTTTCAGTTTCGCAAGATTCCCGACATCTGTTGCAAAACTGAAAATTGAAAGAAAAATGTGTCTAAATTATATTCATTCATTCAACAGATATTTGTCAAGCTGAATGTAAACATTGCTTCATTTTTTTAAGTCCAACAAAGTATTCCCGATTTGTACAGACATTCAACATGCTGTCTCAAACTAGTAAAAATCTCTGCAACATTGTTTTAAACTTGAGAAGATAAATATTTCATATTAATAGTAACAGGTACAAGTACAAATAACAATTCTACTAGCAGAAGCATGCTAGGTTCTGCAATATACAACTTTTCCTTTTAATAAAAGTATCAAGTCAGAAAAAAATGTAAAAAGCAGTTTATTTTCCAACCAGATGACCTCAACCAGTACTGGCATAAGAATTTTCAAGAGAATAAAATACCAGACGGGTTAGCTTTCTTACTAAATAACATTTTTTTAACTAAGTTCTAGATATAATGGCAATTACCAGGTTCAAGGGCTTTCTTTCCTAGTGAAAAGAACATATAAATGAGAAAAACCGTAATGAATAAACATGCACTTACACACACACACGCGCGTGCACGCGCACACACACACACACACACACAGGGGAGTGTGAAAAATGAGCCCCAGCCTCCTGCTCCCTCTTTACTCTTCATTCCTGCCTTCATTCTTCAGCTACTTCCCCTTAATTCCGCTTTTCCCTGGGAAGCCCAAATGGTCACCAGTGCCAATACTCTGGCCAGGCAGGCCCAGGCCAGGAGCCCTCCCCCTTCAAGGCTCCCAGCAAGAGAGCAAAGAGCACATGTGTGAAAAATCCCAGTGCTTATATCCCCTATGTACCACTCCTTTTACTTGGAGATTAAAGATGTAACATATTTTAAAAATAAGGGCTAAAAAGATCAGTCACACAGTTTTATTAATGAATAAATACGTTTTTTTTATTTTTTATTTTTTGAGACAAAGTCTTGCTCTGTCACCAGGCTGGAGTGTAGTGGCATGATCTCAGCTCACTGCAATCTCTGTTTCTCGAGTTCAAGCAATTCCCCTGCCTCAGCCTTCTGAGTAGCTAGGACTATAGGCGCACACCATCATGCCCGGCTAGTTTTTTGTATTTTAGTAGAGACGGTTTCACCATGGCCAGGATGGTCTCGATCTCCTGACCTCGTGATCTGCCCACCTCAGCCTCCCAAAGTGCTGGAATTACAGGCCTCACCCACCACGCTGGGCTAATTTTTTTCTGTCTACACAAATGTACACACATCACTGTAAGTAAGGAATAACATAGATTGAAATAAAATAAATGTAACTTTTAAGTATGTTTTAATGCATTGAAACTACAGTAAAAATATTTTGCTTGGTAAAGGGCTCCATAATCTCTTTTTCTTTTCAAACCAAGGGATACATTGAAAACACTCAAAATAAAACGAAAGAAAGAAAGCAACTGATAAAAAATGACAAAAGCTGATAGAAACTCTTTTAACCAATTCATTAAAACTGTGGAAAGGCTAGGTAATCAGACTGGATTCAAAAGGTTCTGTGGTAATTACAGTTTGAAAGCGCTAGCTGCTTCCCAGTTGCCTAAACACAACGTTACGGGGGAGATAACTTGTGAGAGAGCTGAGCATAGGTCTAAGTTGTTCATGATTATACATTATGAGCTGCTGAATGAATAATTTAAATAATTTTCAGCAGTACAGGTAGAAATTTAGCACAATGAGGGATTTGGGGAGTTTTGTATTGGGAAATGGGGTTAAAAACTAAATACGTATTTTATAATATTACAATCTACCCTGGTTTTTAAACCCAGATCCCTTACATCAAGGATACACAATTTGAGATGTGGAAGTGGGACGATTTCTTGAGGTCGAGAGTTTAAGACCAACCTGGTCAACAGTGAGATCTCATCTATTTAAGAAATTTTAAACTTAGTGGGCATGACGGCACACTCCTGTAGTTCCAGCAACTCAGGAGGCTGAATTGGGAGGATCACTTGAGCTTGAGCCCTGGAGTTCAAGCTGCAGTGAGCTGTAATTGAGCCACTGCTCTCCAGCCTGGGTGACAGAACAAGAATCTGTCTCAAATAAAATAAAATGAAAAGAAAAGAAAAGAAAAAAAAAGTATATGCCTCTCCAAAGATACTGCCACATTACTAGGATGCTAGAATACTTCACATTAATAAATAGTCCACCCCATCATCACATTGTATGTTGGGTGAAGCCATTCAGGTTTGCAGGCTTCCATCCGATTTTGCCAGGTTGCAACAGCAAGAGCAGTCTCAACAAACATACTTTACCCTTTCAGGCATCTGGTATAATTGAGGTAAGAAACAATGTCATCTTTTACTCTGAGCCTCCTGTGAGGTGTTTTTGTAATATCGGATTTTCTTTAATTTATAACTCATTTATTCATTCCTTTAGCCTAACTACTATTCCTTTCTCTTACATTTATACCCAAACATTTTCACCTTTAGAAGGGACATTAGAAACTGCCACTGTACTGGTCTAGACTGCAGGGAGCAATACTAGTCTAACAGTACCTCCAGTACCTCCTCCTTGGTCCACTCCCATTCATATGGGGTAAGGTTGCATAGGTGCAGACCTAGTGAGTCAGTTTTACTATCAGGCAATATATATGCATTCATTCTTAGCTCCACTTTTGCCAGATGGAGTAAAGGCACAACCTATCCCCATCAGGCCCTCAGGAATTTTGGCATAAGGTTTAAAAGCATTGCTACAGTTTCTTGCTTAGGAATTATTTATGTTTCCAACCCTTGGAGTTGCAGCCTCGATCCTAGGACCACGGCATCAGGTAGGGGAAAAGAAAAATCAAGTGATGGTGGGAAGAAAGGAAAAATAGTATAATCATTATATTAGGGTACTGCTCCCTTGGCAAGAATTAGACAGCCACATCAGCATCCTTTACCCACTCCCTCGTCTTCAGGTCAACCAAAAAATGGAGGAAATATCTAGTGGGGACATTCCTTTACTCCCATTCATGTTGAGTATAAACATACTCATGAAGATGTGTAAGCCAGCCCTACATGTTTCTATTTTCTCATGTTTTAGAAAACTGATAAATTAATTGTCCATTATACTTCTTATCAAACTATTACTCTGAGCGCGAAATCTCTCTATGTACTGCTGAACACTATAAGCTGTATAGTGGGCTTCTTGGCCTAAAGAAATGATGGTTGCCATCCGAATCTGTGCCATGTCTTTCGTTCTGTTTTTTTCTGTAGCACTCAGAGCACTTGCATCTTCTACTAGGAAAGCAAATCTCTGTCCAGGGTCAGTGTTTATTTCTGTGAAGACCCATTTGTAGTACGCTAGGGCTAACATCATCCATCTCTCTCACCAGCTCTTTTCAGGGTCTTTTCACCAGGGAATCTTCCACATAGCTATCACCAGTCTGTTTCTTTGGCTAGCAAACAGAGCAGTTTTTATTGGCATTATTGATTATAAACCTGTTCATGTTAATATGATGCAATATTCTAACTGAGTGAGCATTCGAACAGAATCAGTCCTATTTAGAGTATAATGCACTTTCATTGCCAGCCTTGTCTTGCTGTGGAAATTAAGAATGTATACACCACTTTATGCAATTGTATTTTAATGTACTAGGGCACAAAAAAGAGTCCTACTAAAGGAGCAGATAAATGCCAGTTGCATTTATCTGTTTTTTCTGTCAGTGGTGCAAATCCAGTGATGTGCTGGTAAAATTTTAACAACTAGCTTTTCAGGGGTGGAAACAAGCCTTGAACTGTAGTTTTTTATGAGTTCCATGGTGTTAATATTTCCACCATGCCTTATTGCAATTACCAACATGATATCACTGAATGTGGACTTGAAAAAAAGGTGCATACAATTAGATTTTATGAGGTCATGCAAGCCAGATCCAGCACACCACTGTGACAAGAGCAATCTCCAAATATATTAGAATTGAAGCTCCCAATACATTAAACGCAAGGCTTCTCCCATAGTTTAAGAGCATGGGAAGAACTATGAAGGTTCCTAATCCACTATTCTTAATCTCTGTATTCCAGAATTAAATATTTCAGTCTACTTTTAAATACAAATATCTATTGCCCACATATATAGCTATTATTTCCAGGGAAATATTCTATCAAATTCATGCACAGAATTTGTAAGATTCTGAGATCTGTTGAATTATAAAGTATAACTTTTCCCTCAATTTTCTCACAAATGTTAAACCTAAACGCCACATTTTAAACATGTGATGAAGGGCTCATATTTAAGACAATCCTGTTCTGGTATATAATTTATAATTTAGTCATACTCCTCAATATTCATAGATGACAAACAATTAACTCTAATCTCCATATGAACAGTTTTCAGTCTAAGTAAAGATAAGTGAGCCCAGAGACAATGAAAAAAGCAAAAGATTCTCAGCAGAGCATTGTGAGAATTCAAACATAGGTGATGTGGTAGTGCTAAAAAGATTATCTCAGGGTAAATAACAATTTTGTTTTCCATATGCATGAAGCATAATTTTGACTATTTGATCAAGCCAATAGACATCTTACATTTCATACCTTCACTTATTTCTTCTTAAACTCAACATTCCCGTGGCTTCCAAATTATCCTATTACTTCAAATTAGTTGATCAAACTATCCTAGTTTTCTTTTTACATTGGTGACCATTTCTTCTCCTTGCTGTACTCTTTATCCAGGAATACGGTCTCTGAAGAGCCAATTGTTCCTAAGAATCCATCCTTGGTTCACTGCTCCTCTTTGTGAACTTTCACTGGTTAATTTTTATCAATTCTTATACCTTGACCACTCTCCAAATGACACCCAAATCTATGTAATCAGCTCATACATTTTCCCAATCATCATATTTATCTACCTAACTTTTAGTTGGACACCTATCACTGGACAGTCCACAAGTTGTGCAGTATCAGGAAGGACCCAAAATGATTGCACATTTTCACACTAAAATCCATGTGTGTCTATGTGTTTACCCTTTTGGTTGTACCATGATTAACATTTTTACCTACCTTAAAAGCCTGCGGGGTTCATCCTGTAGAGAGCTGCTAAGATTATATATCTAAAGTATAAAATCTTCATATCATTCTCCTGCACCAAATACTCCATTGTCACTGCTAAAAAGGTATTTTTCTATCTATTGTAAAGCAGTACAATCATTTCTAAAATGAAACATACTAAAAAGCTCAAAAAGTAGTATTTGAAAAGAAAATAACAGTTCTGGTTGATGTGTCAAGGGGAGAGAAATGGGGGTTGTAGAATAAAGCCCTATCTATGAAATCTCTCCATTTCCTTGGCATTTTTGAGGTACTGTGAGGAGCCCATCTGGATCCACATAGCAAAGATTGAAAGCCACTTGACTGCAGAAAAAAGTTAACTTCTAGGCATGGCCTGCAGAGCCCTCCATGACATACAACTTTTCCCCACCTTAGCCTTCACAGCCCAGCAAGATCAAACCGATGGCAGTTTTCCCAGGAGCCATGCTGTGTGTCATTCCCTGTCTTTGATCGTGTTTTCACTTTGTGAAGAGCTATCTGAGACTCTCCACTCGATATCATTTGGATATACTATCCAGTTTTAAGACTTTCATTGGAGAATATTTCACTCATTCATTTATTTAGTTAAACAGCCATGCATGAACAAAATAAATAAAATTCTTGTTTTCATGGCGTTTACAATGCAGCAGGGGGAGAAACAGACAATAAACAAACACATACTCAAATCCTATTATTATGTATTAGTAATCATTATTTACTAGTGCAATGTTGCCGACAAAAGAGACACCCAAAAATCTATCAGTGAGCATCTTTCAGTTGTCAGTCACAAGGCTAGACGTTTTCTGACAACTCGTCATTTTAACTCTCAAAATTATGTTAAGAAATGTTGTTCTGCCACTTTAGTAGATAAGTAGATAAGGGCTCAGAGGGACACAAATTTACCTATGGCCACACAGCTGGAGAGCATGAATCTGAAAACAAATCCAGAAATGTCTGATTTTAGAAAACATCCATGTTTATGATAGTATTGGCTTTCTCTAGCTACAAAAAAATATAGACAGTCCTTCCTTAAGTCAATTCACATATTCACATTTCATGCCTAGATGGATTCTACTAAATTCTGTGAAGCTTAGAGGAAGTTTTACAATGTAACACTTTAGAATTCAAAAGATTTAATCATGAGCAGTGAATCTGCAAAAATATGCTATCAGAACCCCACCGGTTTCAGCAGAAGGAAGGAACAGCCTCCTGCAGCATCTGTTAGAATGTAAATGGCTTAAGGAAGGTAGGAAAAAGCATAAATGATATACTGAACACCTGGTATTTAAGGCATTCTGTGCTATATAAACACCAAATTAAATCTTCATTTATTAATTTTGAAAATGTATATAGCCTTGCAGTAAGATTCTCAAATAATAGAGGTAGGCTTCAAACATAATCACCAACATATGATTTCAAAGTAATATGTGGCTGTTGTAAGAATAAGGAGTAAACAATGCCAAAAATTAGGCACTTGAGTACCTGGACTGTAGGTTACTGCTGCCTAGATGCAGAAAATCACTCCATCCCGTTTGACAGACAGATAAAGCATTGCCCTGTAGAGTCTGAACAAATTCTCTTCTTGAACCTACCAACATAAATTCCCAAGAGAAAACAAAACCAGAAAAGCTCAAGTTCATATTTGATTCCAAATCACCTCCTTTCATTCATTGCTAAAATAAGGATACCATATGGGAATTTAGTGTAATCTGGACAGGTATAATTACCATCAATGGAGAAATATACCCTTAACATCATTTCATAATTATATCATTAAAATTTAATAATTTTAAGAATTGTCTCCTTGCTGGAAAACAGAGAAAAAATAATTTGTTGTTGCCTTTGTGTCTCGTGTTTCATACGAAACATGCTTTCAGGATCCTGCAAAAAAAAAATGTTATTTTGGAAAAAATAAACTTTTTACTATTACTATATCAAACTATTATAGCATGTCTTAATGCTTATGCTTATTTGGGATTTTTTTTTTTGAGATCAGAAACTGTTGCTTCAGCAGTTTGATTTTTATTTTCTAAATTAAAAAAACAAATTATAATAAATGCTATTTTAAAAATTAATCCTACCTTCCACATATATTTACAATCTGTATTTTGAAATTTATTTTACATATAATTTAATCAAACAATATATGTAATTCTATATCATAATTTTTTCATGTGATATTATAGTACAAATACTGACACTACTTTCAATAGATGCATAATAGTTTGTTGAATAGTTATTCTATAGATAATCTTATTGTTGAATGTTTAGATTACTTTCAGGATTTCTTCTATTATTAACATATTTGTCTAATCTGTAAAAATGTTCAAGCATTTTATGTATTTAAAAGCTTTCTTCATGAAAATAATCTTACAGGAAGCTCTATTAATAAGATTTCTTATTTTCTATATTTTCATATTTTAATAGAAATAAACATTTAAAGTCTTAGTTTTATTTGTATATATTACACAAGCAACAATAATGATTTATAAAACCACATTATTTGTTAAATACATTGCATATGTTCAAAGTAATTCTTCAAGACAAATATTATTATCATTTCACAGATAAAGAAATTTTTCAAAGTGTTTAAGCAATATTCTCCTGGCTTGGTAAAATAGGTGTCTGATGGGTGATGTGGGTGAAAGGTTGCAAAGAAAAGAACAACCCAGGTTTTTGGGGAGGAGCCTTGGACATATTGGGTTCTCATTACCTGCAGGATACCCAAATTGAGTTATGTAGTAGGTGGGTGAATATGCAGATTAGAAACTTGGAAGAGAAGATTCACTGGAAGACACCAAACATTAAGTCCTCAGCTTATAAGTGGACTTGAAGCCATAAAACCAAAAAGGATTATCCCAGTAAAATACTCAACATGTGAGGTAAAGAAAGACAAATACAGAATCTTGGAGCAGCAGATATACTTGGCATAAAGAAGAAACAAAACTTAAGAAACAAAGAAGAGAGAGGGATCCAAGATGACTGAATAGGAACAGCTCTGGAGTGCAGTTCCCAGCGAGAACAATGCAGAGGGTAAGTGAACACCACATTTCCAAAAGAGTTATTCCTGCCCACAGACCAGGAGATTCCTGGGTTGAAAAGAGCTACGAGTTTCCAGCATGGCTGTTTCAGCCCATACAGCAGGTCTCTGCACAAAAACTCACACAAATCTGGGAGGCTGTTTCAATTGGCACCTGGACACCTGGGAGACAGAGTGGCCCGTTCAACTGAAAAAAAGAAGGCTGAAACAAGGAGCCAGGTGATCTGGCTCAGCGGGTCCCACCCCCACAAAGACAGGCAATTTGAAATGCTCCGGAATGAGAGTTTCACAGCAAGCACAGCTGGACCTTGGAAGGTCCAGCTGTGTTGGGGGAAGGGCGTCTGCCACTACAGAGGCAGTCGGCCACTACCGAGGAAGTCCACTATTACCGAGGCAATTCGTCATTACCAAGGGAGTCTGCCATTATGGAGGCCATCCACCATTACCAAGGCAGTCTGCTATTACAGAGGCAGTCCACCATTACTGAGGCAGACCGCTATTACTGAGGCAGTTCTAGCTATACCTCTATAAACAAAACTGGAAGGAAGTTCACACAGCAGCTGGACAGTGCCCACAGCAGCTCAGCAATGCCTCTGCTGGCAGACAGTGACTAGGCTACCTCCTTGATGGGCAGGGCAGCTCTGAAAAAAGGCAGCAGCAAGTCAGGAACTCATAAATAAAGCCCCACCTTCTCAGGACAAAGCAACTGGGAAAAAAGGTGCTTATGAGTTCCACTGAGGCAGACATAAATGTACCTGCCCAGCAGCTCTGAACAGAATAATGGAGCTCACAGCTCAACACTTGAGCCCCTGTAAGGGACAGACTGTCTCCTCAAGCAGCTCCCTAACTCCTGTATATCCAAAGAGTCACCATAAAGGAGAGCTCAGGCTGACATCTGGTGGTTATCTTTCTGGGATGAAGATAACAGAAGAAGAAATTGGCAGTAACTCGTACTGTTCTGTAGCACCTGCAGGTGATCCACAGGCAAGCAGGGTCTGGAGTGAACCTCCAGCAGTCCTGCAGCAGAGGGGCCTGACTGTTAGAAGGAAAATTAAAAAACAGAAAGAAATAACTTCATCATCAACAAAAAGAATGTCCACTCAGAGACCCCATCTGAAAATCACCAATTAGAAAGACCACAGGTAGATAAATCCACAAAGACAGGAAGAAACTAGTACAAAAAGGATGAAAACACCCAAAACCAGAACGCCCCACTTCCTGCAAGGGATCACAACTCATCACCAGCAAAGGAACAAAGCTGGGTGGAGAATGAGTCTGATGAATTGACAGAAACAGGCTTCAGAAGATGGGTAATAACAAACTTCTCTGAGTTAAAAGAACATGTGTTAACCCAATGCAAAGAAACTAAGAACCTTGAAAAAAGGTTTGACAAAATGCTAATGAGAATAAACAGCTTAGAGAAAAATATAAATGACTTAATGGAGCTGAGAAACACAACATGAGAAATTTGAGAAGCAATAAAAGTATCAATAGCCGAATCGACCAAGCAGAAAAAAGGATATCAGAGATGGAAAATCAACTCAATGAAATAAAAAAGAAGGCAAGATTAGAGAAAAAACAGTGAAAATAAATGAACAAAACCTCCAAGAAATATGGGATTGTGTGAAAAGATCTAATGTACGTTTGACAGATGTACCTGAATGTGACAGACAGAATGAATCCAAGCTGGAAAACACTTTTCAGGATATTATCCAGGAGAACTTCCCCAAACTAGCAAGGCAGTCCAACATTCAAATCCAGGAAATACAGAGAACATCACAGAGATATTCCTCAAGAAGAGCAACCCCCAGGCACATAATCGCCAGATTCACCAGGGTTGAAATGAAGGAGAAAATGCTAAAGGCAGTCAGAGAGAAAGGTCAGGTTACTCACAAAGGGAAGCCCATCAGACTCACAGCAGATCTCTCAGCAGAAACCCTACAAGCCAGAAGAGAGTGGGGGCCAATATTCAACATCCTAAAAGAAAAGAACTTTCAACCTAGAATTTCATATCCAGCTAAACTAAGCTTCATAAACAAAAAAGAAATAAAATCCTTTATGAGCAAGCAATTGCTCAGAGATTTCATCACCACCAGGCCTGCTTTACAAGAGCTCCTGAAAGAAGCACTAAACATAGGAAATAACGACCAGTACCAGCCACTCCAAAAGCATACCAAATGGTAAAAAGCATGGACACAATGAGAAACTGCATCAACTAATGGGCAAAACAACCAGCTATCATCAAACTGGCAGGATCAAATTCACACATAACAATATTAACTTTAATGTAAATGGGCTAAATGCCCCAATCAAAAGACACAAACTTGCAAGTTGGATAAAAAGTCAAAACCCATCCATGTGCTGTATTCAGGAAACTCATCTCACAGGCGAGGACACATACAGGCTCAACATGAAGGGATGGAGGAAGATTTACTAAGCAAATGGAGAGCAAAAAAAATCAGGAGCTGCAAGCCTGGTCTCTGATAAAATAGACTTTAAACCAACAAAGATCAAAAGAGACAAAGAAGGGCATTACATAATGGTAAAAGGCTCAATGCAACAAGAAGAGCTAATGATCCTAAATATATAAGTACCAAATACAGGCATACCCAGATACATGAAGCAAGTCCTTAATGACCTATAAAGAGACTTAGACTCCCACACACTACTAGTGGGAGACTTTAAAACTCTACTGTCAGATCAACAAGACGGATCAACAAGACGGAAAATTAACAGGGATATCTAGGACTTGAACATAGATCTGGACCAAGTGGACCTAATAGACATCTACAGAAATCTCCACCCCAAATCCACAGAATATACATTCTTCTCAGCACCACATCACACCTACTCTAAAACTGACCACATAAATGGAAGTAAATCAATCCTCAGCAAATGCAAAAGAATGGAAATCATAACAAACTGTCTCTCAGAGCACAATACAATCGAATTAGAACTCAGGATTAAGAAACTAACTTAGAACTGCACAACTTCATGGAAACTGAACAAATGGCTCTTGAATGTTGACTGGATAAACAACGAAATGAAGGCAGAAATAAAGATGTTCTTTGAAACCAACGAGAACAAAGACACAATGTTCCAGAATCTCTGGGAAACATTTAAAGCAGAGTCTAGAGAAAAATTTATAGCAATAAATGTCCATATGAGAAGCAAAGAAATATCTAAAATCAACACCCTATCATCAACACTGAAAGAGGTAGAGGAGCAAGACCAAAAAATCTCAAAAGCTAGCAGAAGACAAGAAATAACTAAGATCAGAACAGAATTGAAGGAGATAGAGACACAAAAAACCCTTCAAAAAATCAGTAAATCCAGGAGCTGGTTTTTTGCAAAGATCAACAAAATAGACTGATAGCCAGATTAATAAAAAGAAAAGGGAGAAGAATCAAATAGATGCAATAAAAAATGATAAAGGGGATATCACCACTGATTTCACAGAAATACAAACTACTATCAGAGAGTATTACAAACAACTATATGCACATAAACCAGTAAACCTGGAAGAAATGGATAAATTCCTGGACACCTGCACCCCCCTAAGCCTAAACCAGGAAGAAGTTGAAAACCTGAATAGACCAATAACAAGGGCTGAAGTTAAGGCAGCAATTAATAGCCTACTAACAAAAAAAAGCCCAGGTCCAGATGGGTTCACAGTTGAATTCTACCAGACATACAAAGAGGAACTGGTACCACTCCTGTTGAAACTATTCCAAACAATCCCAAAAGAGGGAATCCTTCCCAAATCATTTTATGAGACCAACATCATCCTAATACCAAAACCTGGCAGAGACTCAACAAAAAAAGAAAACGTCAGGTCCATATCCATGATGAACATAGACGCAAAAATCTTCAATCAAAGACAGGCAAACCAATTGCAACAGCACATCAAAAAGCTTATCCATCACAATCAAGTAGGCTTCTTCCCAGGGATGCAAGGTTGGTTCAACATATGCAAGTCTATAAATGTAGTCCACCACTTATACAGAACCAAAGACAAAAACCACATGATTATCTCAATAGATGCAGAGAAGGCCTTCAACAAAATTCAACAGCCTTTTATGCTAAAAACTCTCAATAAACTAGGTATTGATGGAAGGTGACTCAAAATAATAAAAGCTATTTATGACAAACCCACAGCCAATATCATACTGAATGGGCAAAAACTAGAAGCATTTCCTTTGAAATCTGGCAGTAGACAAGGATGCCCTCTCTCACCACTCCTATTCAATATAGTATTGGAAGTTCTAGCCAGAGCAATCAGGCAAGAAAAAGAAATAAAGTGTATTCAGTTAGGAAAGGAGGAAGTCAGAATGTCTCTATTTGCAGATGACATGATTCTATATTTAGAAGACCCCATCATCTCAGCCCAAAATCTCCTGACACTGATAAGCAACTTCAGCAAAGTCTCAGGATACAAAATCAATGTGCAGAAATCAGAAGCATTCCTATACACCAGTAACAGACTTAAAGAGAGCCAAATCAAGAATGAACTGCCATTCACAATTGCTACAAAGAGAATAAAATACCTAGGAATACAACTAACAAAGGATGTAAAGGACCTCTTCAAGCAGAAGTAGAAACCACTGCTAAACGAAATAAGAGAGGACACAAACAGATGGAATATTCCATGCTCATGATTAGGAAAAATCAATATTGTGAAAATGGCCATACTGCCCAAAGTAATTTATAGATTCAATGCTATCCCCGTCAAGCTAACTATGTCCCTGGAGAAAACCACCTTAAACTGCATATGGAAGCAAAAGATGCCTGCATAGCCAAGACAATTCTAAGCAAAAAGAACAAAGCTGCAGGCATCATGCTACCTGACTTCAAACTATACTACCAGGCTACAGTAATTAAAATAGCATGGTACTGGTACCAAAACAGTGATATAGACCAAGGGAACAGAACAGAGGCTTCGGAGGCAATGTCAAACATCTACAACCATCTGATCTTTGACAAACTTGACAAAAACAAGAAATAGGGAAAGGATTCCCTGTTTAATAAACGGTGTTGGGAAAACTGGCTAGCCATGTGCAGAAAGCAGAAACTGGACCCCTTTCTGACACCTTCCACTAAAATTAACTCCGGATGGATTAAATACTTAAGTATAAGACCTAATACCATAAAAACCCTAGAAGAAAACCTAGGCAAAACCATTCAGGACATAGGCATAAGCAAGGACTTCATCACTAAAACACCAAAAGCATTGGCAACAAAAGCCAAAATAGACAAATGGGATCTAATTAAACTCCAGAGCTTCTGTACAGCAAAAGAAACAGTTATTAGAGTGAACTGGCAACCAACAGAATGAGAAGAAATTTTGCAATCTACCTTTCTGACAAAGGGCTAATATCCAGAATCTATAAAGAACTAAAATAGATTTATAAGAAGAAAAACAAACAAACCCATTCAAAAGTGGGTGAAGGGCATGAACAGACACTTTTCAAAAGAAGATATTTATGAGGCCAACAAACATATGAAAAAATGCTCATTATCACTGCTCATTAGAAAAATGCAAATCAAAACCACCTTGAGACACCATCTCATGCCAGTTGGAATGGCAATAATTAAAAAATCTGGATACAACAGATGCTGGAGAGGATATCGAGAAATAGGAACACTTTTACACTGTTGGTGGGAGTGTAAATTAGTTCAACCATTGTGGAAGACAGTGTGGCGATTCCTCAAGGACCTAGAAATAGAAATTCCATTTGACCCAGCAATCCCATTACTGGGTATATATCCAAAGGATTATAAATCGTTCTATTATAAAGATGCATGCACACATATGTTCATAGCAGCACTATTTACAATAGGAAAGACCTGGGACCAACCCAAATGGCCATTGATGATAGACTGGACAAGGAAAATATGGCATATATACACCATGGAATACTATGCAGCCATAAAAACCAATGAGTTTGTGTTCTTTGTAGGGATGTGGATGAATCTGGAATCCATCATTCTCAGCAAACTGACACAAGAACAGAACATCAAACACCACATGTTCACACTCATAGGTGGGTGTGGAACAGTGAGAGCACATGGACACAGGGAGGGGAGCATCACACACTGGGGTCTCTCGGGGGGGAATAGAGAGGGACAGCGGGGGTTAGGGAGGTTGGGGAGGGATAATAGGGGGAGAAATGCTAGATATATGTGATGGGGGGATCAAACAAACCACATTGCCATATATGTACCTATGCAACAATCCTGCATGTTCTGCACATGAACCCCAGAACCTAAAGTGCAATATATACATAAAAGAAAAGGGAAAAAAAGAAGAAACAAAGAAGAGAAAAAAGTAAAAGAAAATACCAGTGGGTGAAGTCTCAGGAATCAAGGAAGGAGACAATTTCAGGACAGAACGTTGGTCAGTCAGTGGATGATCAATTGGTAATTAACTGCATGCCACTGGCTTGAAAGAAATATTCAGTGATGTTGGGAGGCTGAAAGGGTATTTCAGTGGGCTGATGAACCATTCAATGTGAAGAACCATTTTAGTAGACAAATGAGGAAAACAAGAAAAACATTTTACTACTCTTTTCTAAACTGTAGTAACAACGTTACTAGATAGGTAGAAAGATCAGGCAGTTTGCCATGGATATATTCAAAGGGGCCTTCTAAATATGTACAGTCCTGAATTCAGCCCAGTTGTATGAGAAGTTGACACTGAATGTTTTCTCAGCATCAAGAGTGGACATGTCAGTCAGAAGTGGCAATATACATGACCTGTCTATTATCCTACATTCCAAATGAGTAAAACCAACAGCAAGTACTCCTTTGTCATTCATTTTGTTCAAGGCTTTATTAACTATCAAATCATATTAAACCATGAGTCATTAAACATACTAAACTAAGAAATATAAACATTTGTAAGAATCAAAATAGTAAGTTATGATGATGACAGCTGCCTTTTCCCATCTGCATGCCATTTCCGTTTGCCAAAAGCCAGAAGAAAAGAGTTTGAAATTTGTTAATGTATGATTCCTATCTGTACTTTTTAAAAATCAAAATACTTTGGGGTATTGTGAAAAGTTGTGCAGACATTACTATCTCAATATTCCCTCACTGAATGACCTCTAAACTGTCAGTCTTAATGTTTGTCCCCAGCTCCACTGCCACAGAAGGCTTCCAGAGGAAAAGTGCAATTGTGATTTCTTGACATCCACAGATAATTACTACTACTATTTGAATCCAAAGGAGATAATCTCTGCTCTGCCTTTCTTTTGTTTAGCAGAAAAGAACTACTTACATCCCAACTTTCCTTATATTTTCAATTCAAAGCATTATCAGAACTACCAAAATCACATGCAGCCTAGAGTATTCTCTTATTCACTATACTCAATACTGAACTGTGGAAAAAATACTTTTAATGGCATAAAATGAACAAACTTAGTGCCAAATACAAAGGCATGTGTTTAGCATAATAATCTCCCCTCTTTTCCAAGACATTTCCAAAACGTTGGCATGACTACATGTCACTGACAACTCTGGAATCTCAGAGAGGATGGATTAATGATGGGCTGCAAGTGGAATCTGTTAATTTCCTTCCTTAGATGGCAGGATTCTTCTGCCTTCTCACTGTAGTATTCATTCACTCATTCATTAATTTAAGAAAAAATTTATTGAAAATCAGTTTCACCCAATCTTTTATTTTTTAGGACCTTGAACATTCAGAAGAGTAAAATAATTTCTGCAGTCATTATAGTAGGGAAAGGTATAAAAACAGTTGAGAACTACAGCCCGAAAATTTTTCAGTAAGAACATTTTTCTTCTGTCACTCAGCCTGGAATGCAATGGTATGATTATAACTCACTTTAACTTCAAAGTCCTAAGCTCCAAGCAATCCTTCTGCCTCAGCTTTCCAAGTATCTAGGGCTATAGGCACATGACACGATGCCTGACTAATTGTGTGTGTGTGTGTGTGTGTGTGTGTGTGTGTGTGTGTGTATTAATTTTGTGCAGAGATGGGGACCTTACTATGTTGCCCAGTATGGTCTCAAACTTCTGGCCTCAAGTGATCCTCCTGCCTTGGACCTGCAAAGCACTGGGATTACAAGTGTAAGCCACTACACATGGCCTATTTAACTGAAGACCTACTACATGTCAGATTCTGGGTTACGTCTTGAATCTGAAAAAAAAAATCAAATTTACAACTCCAAGGAGTTCAATTAGTCATATAGTCCTGATCTTGTCATGACACATCCCTACTTAATCCTAGTTCATCACTCTGCTTCAGCCTCTAAGCCTCATAACTGACCAAAAGGCCCAGGCTGGCTCTCACTTCAGCACCTTTATACAATGCTGCCTTTGGTGGAAATACTCTTCCTCCAGATAGCCTCATGTCTTGTTCTCTTATTTTATTCAATTATCCTTTTAAATATCTTCTCACAGTAGTCTCTCTGGTAATCTTTTTCAAGATAAAAGGATGACATGTTCCCTTGTCATGTTTTAAATGTTTGTCTTCAAAATGCTTATTACTACTGAAATTATACTATACGTGTATTTTTTTTTAAATTTTCATCTCTCCCCTACCCGAATATAGATACCATTAAGGCTGGAACTCAGTATATTAGTAGTTAAAGCTTAGAAGAATGCCCAGTATGTGGTATATGGTAGGCTCTTCCTATACATTTGATGATACAATAAATGAATTACATGAAAATTTAATTATGCACTGAGATGCTGTGCTAGGGAAGTCCAGGTTGTTATAAGAGCATAATAGATGTGGGGGTAGGGGAGACATCTGAAAGGTCTCCCGAAGGAGTGACATTGTGACAGGTAAGTTTAGGTGTGAAGAATGTCAAAGAGTTAACCAGGCAAAAGGACAAAATTATCATGATTCATGGAATCTATATGAAGATAAATGTAATGAGTGATTTAATCAATCTCTGAAAATGATAACATATGATCCATGTAAAAATAATAGCTAATATTTATTGTGAATTCACAATGTTCCAGGCACTATTCTAAGTGCTTACCTGAATAAACACATTTACTTTTCTCAGCAACCCTTAGGAATAGACGCAATCCTCATCCCCAGTTTACAGATGAGGAATCTAAAATAGAGAGGGGAGAAGCAACTTATTAATCATTGCATGCACAGCAAGTGCTAGAGTTAGAATTTGAACACTTGGTCTGTGGCTGCAGGTCCTGCGTTCTTAATCAGTATTCTGTGGGAAGACTGAATGTAGTGAAATAAGTTAATTATTTCCAAATTAATTAAGAAATTTCATGCAATTCTCAGTAGGGCTTTAGGAGAGAGCAAATTTGCAGGGAAGAGAATCTAAGAAAGAGAGTCTGATGTTAATTTGTAATTAATAGCCAGTTTGAAAAGCTGAAAGTTTCATGAAACCATTTGCTTAGGATGTCAACCATGAAAAACATATTCAAAGACTGGAAGAAAATATTGCCAACAGAGGTCATCCCGTTTTGAAGATTACGGATGGTTTTGGGTTTTTTTTATGCCGTAATTGTCTGATGTTCTCATTTTTTTTATTTAATAGTCACAAAATTAAGAACCACTTCATATTAATGTGAAACCTTAAGAATAAAATAAAATTAATAGTCTCAAATAATTCCACTTTGAATGATAAAGTTGTTTTGAATATTTACAAATGATAACATCAAGATGAAGTCCTAACTAAACAAATCTATACTGCATAGGGACAAAATAAATGAAGAAGAAGTACATGGCCTGGAATGTCTAGCAATTCAAAAGCACAGGAAATTTACTAGTCTGGAGTAATTACAATAAACACTTGATTAATATATAAACAGGGTGAATTTCAGGCTTTGTGGAAATCAAGAGTCTTATTTCTGTCTGGCACAAATATTAATATAAATGTATTGACAAATACAAGTACCAGCACATTTGCTTTATTGAACGTGTAAAATCTTATTTGACATCAGCACATTGTTTGTATACTAACTATATGGTTAAGGCATTACATTTTCGTAATCATGCTCTTTTTAAATTTTTAATTTACTTACGAAAACTATATCTCATAGACAACACAATAATTTTCTCTCTCTTTTCTGTGCCAAACTTACTGATGAGAGGCATAGGAATGAATGTGGTTTTATGTTTCATAAAAGCACAAGTCAAATTGCAATGAGGTTACTCAGAAAATACACATATAAATTCTGTATCAAATACATACCAGATACGAAACATAATGCTAGCCACTACCATGTAATCAATTCCTCTGAGTCTCATGTAAAATCAACCATTTTATTCATAATTACAGATTACTTTAGATTCCCTATCCTTAAGTATATGTCTATGAAATTCTTACAGAATGAACTACAATGATGGTATTGATGCAAAAGTGAATTTGACAATTCAAAATGTGATGCATATAGAATATTAAATTGTATCCCATTTTTACTTTGATATGACTGCATTAAACGATTTTAGTATTTCTTTTTTTTTTGAGATGGAGTCTCACTCTCTTGCCCAGGTTGGAGTGCAGTGGTGCAGCCTCGACTCACTGCAACTCCCATCTGCTGGGTTTAGGCAATCCTCCTGCCTCAGCCTTCTAAGCAGCTGGGACTACAGGCCCGCACCACCATGTTCAGCTATTTTTTGTGTGTTTTTAGTAGAGATGGGTTTTCAGCATGCCGGCCAGGCTGGTCTCAAACTCTTGACTGCCTGCCTCGGCCTCCCAAAGGGCTGGATTTACAGGAGTGAGCCACCATGCCTGGCTTAGTATTTCTTAAAACATCACTTTTAGTAAAAGTTTATAGCTTATAATATATCTGTAATTAGTGGTCTATATGGAGAGTATAGATATAAATATAGCAATAGATACTTTAAGAATATATGTATATATATATATATGTATAAAATGTCTGTGTGTATATCTACAGATCTACAGAGAAAGAAAATTCCCACAACTCCAGTTGCTGTTGCTACCCATAATTTACAGATAACAAATAGCTTAGAAAAAGACTGGTTAGAGTAATTTATTCAAGTTCTCACAGCAGGAATGCAGTAGAGACAAGTATGGTAATGAAACAGTCTGCTGCAGAGTTCATAATCTTCACCATCTTGATACACTGCTCAGCTTAGTAAATACTTGAGCTGTCAAGGTAATTGAGATATCTGGATTTTTTGTTAGCTCATTTATCAGAATTTTAGTGATTTCATATTATTTTACATTGGGATTTTCCATTGACTTGAGATAGAAAAAAACTAGAACCCTCAGATATTGTAAGTGACTGAAAGATATGACATTTGTAAGAGCATTTCTTAAAAAGCCTCGACCTTACTATACATTCAATAAATGTGAACCACTGTTATTGTGGCTGTTACTCTATAACTTCTATAATTTATTGAAGTCTAATGTAATATATTTTTCCAGGAGCTTACCTGATTTTTAGATTCCTGTATTGTTCATAAAGAGAATGCTTAACCCTGAGATATACAGAATGATAATATCAGAGTCTTGTCTTTTTCCTCTTATAATGTAGGAAATTTTGGCTCTATAAGAATACTAACTGATGGAATACTATTCATCCATAAAAACAGATGAGTTCATGTCCTGTGCAGGGATTTGGATGAAGCTGGAAACCATCTTTCTCAGCAAACTAACACAGGAACAGAAAACCAAATACTGCATGTTCTCACTTATAAATAGAAGTCAAACAATGAGAATACATGGACACAGGGAGGGGAACATCACATACTGGGGCCTGTTGGGCAGTGGGGGACTAGGGGAGGGATAGCATTAGGAGGAATACCTATTGTAGATGATGGGTTAACGAATACAGCAAACCATCATGGCACGTGTATATCTATGTAACAAACCTGCACTTTCTGTACATGTATCCCAGAACTTAAAGTATAATAATAAGAAGAATAAAAGAACACTAACAGATTTTATAACTTCCAGTGGGGCTATCTGGTGCAAACACCTTTGTTCTTTTGTCTGGATTACTGCAATAGCCACTTAACTGCTGTTCCACCTTGAACTCTTCCTTTTTATAGTATATTCTCAGCATAGAAGCAAGAGCAATAATTTTAAAATGTTGTCAGTTCACATTAGTTTTCTTTATAAAACCCAGAAACTTTACAATGGCTTTAAGGTCCCATATCACGTGGCTTCCTTCCGTTACTTGCACTACTTGCTCACAACAATTTGGCACACTGAGCTCTTCGTACTTTCTTAAATACTCAGGGGTGTTGCCTTCTTAGGGATTCCACATTTGCTTTTCTCTCTGACTCCAAAGCTCTTAACGCATATAACTCCATGGCTTAGTGTCTCATTTGCTGCCAAGTTCTAGCCTGAAAATATTATCTCCTCACTGATGTCAAACATGATAACTCTATTTAAAATTGCAAATTATATGCCCCTTCGTCCCAACCTGTCATTCTAGATGCTCTCACCCTATTCTATACGTATTTTTCCATCGAATTTATCATCTTATAACATGCCATATAATGCAATTATTTAGTGCTTATTATATAGTTGATTGTGTCTCCCCCTAAGATAAAATTCCACAAGGGCTGGAATCTCTCAATTATTCAGGAAACATATTTATTTTCCGAATTTCCATAGTTTTTAATCTCCTAATCAAAAAGTAGGAAAGAGAAATGAGAGTGGATTCCAACTATCCACCCAAAAATAATTATACTATAAATTGATAAAGCCAGAAAATGTTGGCAGATATTGAGACCAGTTATGTGAATGTTAGAACTTGCTGATGTGTCTTGAGGTGGCAACTAATATTATCTGCTATTTCATGAATTAAAGCATGTGAGAGAGTTGAGAGGACTTCATTTTGTATATATGTAGAAGAAAGATGCATATATTTTCATTTGGAAAAGATGAAGAAAAGAAGGCAGTAATGGCTCAAAAGAAAATGTAATAAGCTACAATTCTGGAAGAAAAATGGCAGACTAAAAATTAACAAAAGTAG
Organism: Alouatta palliata; assembly: GCA_004027835.1. Classification (NCBI taxonomy): domain Eukaryota; kingdom Metazoa; phylum Chordata; class Mammalia; order Primates; family Atelidae; genus Alouatta; species Alouatta palliata. The sequence goes on along the minus strand of PVKV010009422.1, from coordinate 42,264 downwards.
AATGATGGAAATGAAAAAGGAAGAAAGAAAAGGTGAAATAAGCAGGAACACGAAAGTAGAGAACATGCTGAATCCTGAGTTTGTTGTGCCACGTTCACAGAGACTGAGGTTCCACTTAGCAAGTCAGAAGAGAGTAGGCAAGGCTATTATTCTGACAGCTATGAATAATTACTTCACTTTTGCCCCCAGTTGACAAAATGAAATATCAATAAAATAATATAGAATATATAATAAATGTTGCCCCTACTTTGGTTCTATCAAAGTAACTGATAAAACCTTCCACTATATGCAGGGGTTTATACAAGCTTCTTTAACTTTTAGGCAATGTATGCCATGACTTCTTCCAAATTAAGAACAAACTTGGTAAATATTTTATTTTAGGTAAATGTTACACAATTTTCAGGAATTTCAAATTAATTAGGTATAGCACATGTCATTCTCACTTAACATAAATTCACACGTGAGATCAAGATAATGTTTTAAAAATAAACTTAACTGAATCCAAAATGTGCCAAAGACAAGAGTCATAATACTGTGTCATTAATCTCTTTCATTTGAACATTTCTACAAATAGAAAATTTAAATTAAAGTTCTTCTCTTTGAGCTGCCGTGCTATTTTTCTAGTTTCACCTAGAATTGGACATATGCATTTTATTAAACAACTGGCTAATTTGGTTGTTATGCAATATGTCTCAAATCATAGTACTATTCAAAAATGGATTTAATGAGCATAAAAATCTTCCTATCAGCTACAAGTCCAGAATCTCATATCTATCTCTCCGTCCTTTTGTGATTATAACAGGATTATAATCACAAAAGGACGGAGAGATAGATATGAGATTGTAAAATTGTAAAAGACAACTTGTTTTCTGCTATTTATGTGACAGTATAATGAAAATTACCTTGATGGAGTTAATTTATTGTGTAATATTTTAATGCTGTTTAGTATACCAATACAAAAGCTCAGAGTAAAATATTTTCTGCAATTTATCTGTCATACACAATCAAACCAAAGATGCCATCATACCTATCTGTAACAATATGATTATCTATCATCCTTGTCATTATCACTCTGGTCAATCAAACTCACCAGGTCTGAAAAAATAAAGTCTAACAACATAATAAAGATTTAAATTTCAGCTTACTTGTAAATATATATCCCAAGAACAGTATATAACAATAATATTTTAGTTGTAACTGAAACAATAACAAAAATTTTTAAGATGGCTTACACAATTTTGCCAAAAGTTAATACACTGAAAAATAGAAAATTATGACCTATTGCCCAAACTGCATTTATAATCACGTAACAGTAATATGTGTCCTCTAATCTTTTCCTCAGCTGTACTATCTCTGACTGCTCCCCTTAATCTAAAATTCCATGCCCCTTCTCCAATGAGAGCCCAGTTCCTTTAGTTCCCCACACTACACTGTAAAATACTTTAGGGACCGAAACTGGTTTAATTTTTGAGATGATATTTGCCTGCCTGCCAAAAGCTGAACCCCTGTAACTCATTGGTAGCAGAGTCCTGATTATATTCTAGGTTCAGCCATGGATGAGTGATGGCTCTCCTGGACCAGGGGAAACCACGGATTGTAACTACATGTTATAGTTCCCTTCAATTTCTAATGACTGGTTTAGGTATAGGTGTTAGACACAACGTTGGCCAATGAGAACAGAGGGGAAGCCTGCTGGGTGGCTTCTGAAAAAATATTTAATAAGCCTTAAAAAACACACACACAAGAAAGAACTGACTACTGTTTCTTTGGAGACTTTGGAGTCTGCATGTGATATCTGTAACAGGGGCAATGACTTAGCAGTTGTAAAAGGAGTTTGCCAGAGAAAATAAAGATAGAAAAAACTTGTTTCTTGGCTGTATTATTTGCTCTTGAACCACCATTCTCAGAGTCATATGTCTTCTTGGTATGAAAGATAATTAAATTTTCTCCATGTTTAAGCCAATATGTTGATGTTTTCTGATACTTGAAGTCAGCGGTGTCCTACATGACATGGATTTTTCCACTTAACTAAGCAGGACCACAGAAATGGTAAATGAATATTAAACTCTATGTTTCCCTGCAGGATGTGAATGTTAGATGGGAAAACTTCATGGAAATATTATCTTATGCATTAGTGAAGGACATGATAGGATTTCTGAAACTCCACTCTCAATATGAACTTTCAATAATGTTCTAACAAGTGCAGTCCATTATAAAGATGATGGGTTGAATCCACAAGGCATTTATCCATTGTCTTATTAACAATAAATGTTTAGATTGAGGAGAGAAAAAAGCAGGATATTAAATTCCTACTACTTTAAATTTTTAGTATTGAATGTAAGGCACAGTTAACTGTGTAAAGCAAACCTCACTAAGTATTTCTATTTAGATTCTGATATTAAAAGATAAAACCTCAATAGTTGTTTATAATGTTTCCTTTCTGACATTCAAATTTAATTAACAGTCTCTTGATGCTAGACAGTGTGGTTTATTTTCAAATACTGGTTTATAAAGAGCAGAGTCACAGAGAGCCTCACATGGGCTAGGATATTATATCAAATTCTTCACAAAGAAAATATAGCACAAGGCTCAGATTGGGCCTTTTTCCTTTTAAGTCAAATGCCATCATCTTTCTTGACTATTACCAGGTGAGAAGAAAGAGACTGCATATGTGACAGACAGCATTGTCATTTTGTTTGCAGCCAGTGGATAAGCAGAAAATTGAAAATACACATGTGTAAGAAGCAGCTTTGTGATTTCTATGCAAATCTCTTCTGCATGCGTTTATTAATCAAATCATCATATTAATCAGGTTTCTTTAGAAGGTTTCAAAATAAATAATCAGGGATAACTAGAAAAAATCAGAAACAATGACTAGAACTAAAATATATGCAACTATAAAATTTCCCTTCAGAATTATTTTTCCTCTGGCTAAAGACATACAAGAATCTGCCACCAGTTAGAAATCCTTATGTTATTAATACGTGAAAAGTGAAAGAGCTAGTACAGAGCTAAACCTTAAAGTGTTTATACTTTTTCATCGATTAATTCTATAACTGAAAATGTATTACAAATTATTACTGTAGAAAAATGTTTTTTAGTAATATGTCTATCACAGCATTATAATAAAACACCTTAACATCAGAGTACTTCTCAAACTGTGGGTGACATGATCACAAAAAAATTGTTAGATTGTAAATTTACCGAGTATATGGGCCACATCTGTCTTCCTCACCTGTACCAGCACATTGCCTGGTATAGATTAAATGCTAAGGAATCATGATTCATTCACTCACTCTTGCATTCTACTCATTCATTCCAGGACCATGTTTTTTGTTTCGTTTTTGTTTTGTTTTCTTTTGAGATGCAGTCTCGCTCTGTGGCTCAGGTTGGAGTGCAGTGGCGTGATCTCAGCTCACTGCAACCTCTGCCTCCCAGGTTCAAGTGATTCTCCTGCCTCAGCCTCCCAAGGAGCTGGGATTACAGGCGTGTGCCACCACAAGTGGCTAATTTTTGTATTTTTAGTAGAAATGGGGTTTCACCATGTTGGCCAGGCTGGTCTCCAACTCCTGACCTCAGGTGATCCACCTGCCTTGGCCTCCCAAAGTGCTAGGATTACAGGTGTGAGCCACTGCTCCCGGCCCCCAAGGACCATATATTAAGCCTTGCATCCATTTCAGGAACTATTCCAGGCACTGGTGACATCAGGCAGATTAAAATGAAATTTTGTCTTTGAAGGGCTGGGGCTGATGATACAGTTGCTGAAACAGATGGGGTAGAAAAGAAGAAAAACATCTAAAAGAATGATAAAGTACTAATGCCCTTCAGTTATCTGATGCTGGTTTATGGAGTAGATTGCAGAAATATATATATATACTTCCTTGGCAAAGTGATAAATGTTAAACAAAGGAAGTGGAATTCACTTGATTCAAAGAACAAGAGGAAGTCAGGGCTGCTACCTGAGAAAATCAATCACATAGGTGGGAAGACAGATCTCTGCTGGTCACAAAGTCAAGGAGGGTGGGGGATTTGGAAAAGGGTTTGACAAAGAAGAACCCCAACAAATATGTGTTGAGTGACTGTAGCAAGGACGCGGGAGAAAATAATTTAGTGATACACATTTCTTCGTATTGGACATTTTCTGGAGATGCTTTTTCCTAGGCTCTCCTGATTTGTTGTTGTTGTTGCTGCTGTTTAGATTGGTGATATGAATGCAAATGAGATATATTGGAGGCTGAACTAATCCTCGCCACTGCTAAAACCTAAACCCCAGTTTGATGTTCAAAATTCCATAAAGGAGAGAGATTTTTCTGGGGCACAGCCAGCAAAAAGGGAGTGGAGCTTCAGTGTCTACTCCATATGGAGAAGGCCTATGTGAGGAAAGCAGGGAGCCTTGATAAATGTCGCCCTGTATTCTTTCTATTTACTTTTCATCTGAGAAGATTTGGGGAGGGGAACAGGAACAAATTTCAAACATGGTGTATCTCCTGAGATGTTCAAATATAAAGAATAACAAAAGAAAAAATACCAAGCAGTTTAATTTATTTTGATTTTCATGCATCCCACCACTGCTTTTACTTACTTTGTTTTAACATAATAATAAGACTATTATAAGACAAAATAATTTGGTATTTGAATTCAGAAATGAAATTTAGAAGTGAAATTGCAGAAGGCATTGATAAGGTGTTTGTTAACATATTGTAGTCCTCAATAGAGATCATATTAACACATGTGAAGAAGTATCATTAAAAATATTTTCATTTCATTTTGATTTTTGAACGCTTACTTAATACCCAATTATATCATAAATAGAATGTGTGTGTGTTTATATCATTTTGGTTGAATAGTAAGGGCTACAAATGTGAAATATCGAAATCATGAAAGCTTCCATGGGCTCTTCCACAGAGCTTTGTGCCACTCATAATAAAATCCAATAATTAATTTTAGACTCACAGCATTCAGAATTCAAAATTTATTTATTTTTTATACTGTCTGTAAATAAAGTTTTATTGAACACAGAACTAAGTGTAAAACAGAAAACTACAAACTCCTAATGGAGGAGAAGATAACAGAAGAGAAAATCTGCATGACCTTGGCTATGGCTATGACTTTTTTTTTAGCTCCAGGATACATGTGCAGAACGTGCAGGTTTGTTACATAGGTATACGTGTGCCATGGTGGTTTGCTGAACCTATTGACCTATCCTATAAGCTCCGTCCCCTCGCCCCTCCCACCCCTCCCAGCAGGCTCTGGTGTGTGTTGTTCCTCTCCCTGTGTCCATGTGTTCTCATTGTTCAACTCGCACTTATGAGTGAGAACACGCAGTGTTTGGTTTTCTGTTCTTCTGTTAGTTTGCTGAGGATGATGGTTTCCAGCTTCATCAGTGTCCCTGGACAGCACATGATCTTATTTCTTTTTATGGCTGCATAGTATTCCATGGTGTATGTGTACCACATTTTCTTTATCCAGTCTATCATTGATGGGCATTTGAGTTGGTTCTATGTCTTTGCTATTGTAAATAGTGCTGCAATAAACATACGTGTGCATGCGTCTTTATAGTAGAACGATTTATAATCCTTTGGGTATATATGCAGTAATGGAAATGCTGGATCAAATAGTATTTTCTGGTTCTAGAACCTTGAGGAATCACCATGCTGTCTTCCACAATGGTTGAGCTAATTTATATTCCCACCAACAGTGTAAAAGTAAAAGCATTCCTATTTCTCCACAGCCCACCAGTATTTATTGTTTCTTGACTTTAATAATCACCATTCTGACTGGTGTGAGATGGCATCTCATTGTGGTTTTGATCTGCCATTTCAGAGTTCAAAATTTAAACAAGGTTGCAACTTACAGAAGTCGTACACAAGCAACCAATAAATTTCTATATCTCCACTCAAAGTCAATTTTGGCAACAGGTCTTTTGATCACAATACTTTCTTTCTCAGAATATTAAATTAGTTCAAATTATATATTTCATATTATGTTCTTTTATATTTGATTTTTAAAAATATTCTAAAAAGTTGTTCAATATTAATTATCAACTAGAACAATCACACTTGCCATTTTGGCTATTTCTTTTAGTGAACGTAATATTGTGATGTAATATAATACTACAAATATATCAAGCACAAAGAAGAAATTGTTTTCCTGAAAAAAAGACATTAAGTTAGAGAATTTTTCTTCATAATTGTTTTCTGATTATAAAATATCAAGTATGTAAATCTAGGAACACTAGGAATTTGTATGGGTCTTGGAAATGTATCAAAACTTTGATGAGAGAGCAGTTTTCTAGTATAATCTGGGTTTTGATATAGGAAAACTGCTTGGAAAAAGATTGCTTGTGAAAGTTAAAGTGCATTCATATGCTTTCATGGCACTCTAAATATATTCCTATTTATTAATTGTACTACTACATATTGAAATGCTTGAATTGTTATAGTAGTCACATCCTATTAACCAATTATTAATCTTAAAATTATCATATAAAAAAGATGTACTATGAAACAAACAGAAAAGGAGGGAAAACTACTGTGGAGAAGGCCCTGGTTCTAGCTGTGGGGCACTACGAAGCTATGGTAACCTGGGTAAGCTACTTCCTGCCTTTTGAACTCGGATTCTTTGTCCACAGTTTCAATGGTTTAATCACACAAGTTTTAAAATCAAAATTGCACAGATTTTCTGATTTTGAATTTCTATTTCCCACATATAATATGGATTTTACTGTTTTTTAAAATGGAGAACTACAAAGATAAAGAAAATAATCTCATCATTTTATATTTACTATTTCTTATTAAGAAAAATTAATTCCTCTGTGTACTTGAAAGCATATCTGGATTAATCAGGATGTTCTTTTGCTAGCCCATGAAAGGAAAGTTAAAAGCCTTGACTATGCACAGATTATAGATATAGTATGCTACATTTATGTATCTAGGTTACAAGAATCTGAAAATAGATTTTACGTATAAGTGAAATTATGCAGCATTTTTATTTCTATGTCTGACTTATTTCACTTAGAATTATGTCCTCCAAGTTCATCCATGTTGTCACAAATGGCAGTATTTTCTTCTTTCTTAAAGTTAAATAACATTTGTGTGTGTGTGTGTGTGTGTGTGTGTGTGTGTGTGTTGTACCTCACAATTATTTTATCCATTCATCTGTCCATGAGCCCAAGCTTTGTTTATATTTTGGCTATTGTAAATAATGGTGCAATGAAGACTGGAGTGCAGATACCTCTTCAAGTTACTGATTTTATTTCCTTTGGTCGTATATCCAGAAGAAGGAATATGCTAGGTCATATGGCAGGTCTATTTTTATTTTTTATTTTGGAAACCTCTATATTGTCTCTAATAATGGCTGTATCAATTTACATTCCTATCAACAGTGTGCAAGGGCTCCCTTTTCTCAACACTCTTGCCAACACTTATTATCAATTGAGTTTTTTTATAATAGCCAGCCAACAGGTGTAAAGTGATAACTCACTGTGGTTTTGATTTACGTTTTCCTGATTATTGGTGATGATTAGTAATGTTGAGGACCTTTTCATATATCTGTTTGCCATTTGTACGTCTTCTTCGGAAAAATGTAATTCAGATCCTTTTCCCATTTTAAACTGGATTACTTGGTTTTTTTTTTTCTTTTACTATTGAATTGTTTGAATTTCTTATACATTTTTAATATTAAACATATATTTAGATACCCTTATCAGATATGTAGTTCACAAATATTTTTCCCAATGTGTAGGGTTCCCTTTCATTTTGGTGATTACTTCCTTTGCTGCACATAATCTTACTTATATGTGGAATCTAAAAAATAAAATGAAAGGAAGAAGATAAAAAGGCAAATACACAGAAACAGTACAACGCTAGGGAAGAAATGTATAGATATAGGTCAAAGGGTACAAACTTGCATTTATGTAGAATAAATAAGTCTACAATAGGAAAACCATAGTTAACAGTATTGTATTATTAGATACTGTTATTGTGTATTGTACATTGAAAATGTGCTAAAAGAGTAGATTTTAAGTGCTCTTACCATACACAAAAAGAGGTATCTATAGAAGGTAATGGATATGTAAAATTGCTTACATGTAGAAATCATTTTACTATGTATACATATACCAAAACATCATGTTGTATATCTCAAATTTATATGATAAAAATGTAGCCCAGCTATTAGTGATCTATGGAGCCAACACACAGTCAGAAACTTGTCAATAAGAGGAAAAATGTAACACATAGGTGGTCAAATTAGGGCTAACATGAAAACTTAGACACAGAATTTTTTCTGGGTGTGGAAATGGGGGAGGAAACTGCTTTTTCTTTTACTTCAACTATCCACAGAAGGAGGTCCACTAACATTCCTGGCCTCTCTCTGCAAATCCCTCATCCCTCCCTGTAAAGAGAAGTATAAGTTATCTGACTGATGAATCTGGAAGAAAGGAAGATCATGCTTGGCTTACCCCCCCTACCCTTTGCAGATCACAGACTATCTCCTGTGCACTATAAGGCTTGCATCTATAATAAAAGCAGGATTTTGTCCAGAACAGCTTCAGGTAGCATCAGACCCAATGGCCAATTGTGTCCAATCTAGGAGAGATGTATGTAGAGGACTACATGGCCCAGATTGCACATCTAAGTTTTATGAATAATAATGTGACATACTGATTAATATCCTTCTGGTGAACCTTTGAGTAAATCTCAAATAGTTTTTAAATTCATCGGCATAAAGGAGTAGTATTAATTGGGCAAGCTAAAACCACAGCAAACAGCACATTAGATACCTCATATATTTTTCATTCCTTTATTCAGTCTTCATCCAACCAATAGTTAATCACCAGAAAATGAAAGAGACAAACATGATTACTAGTCTCCATTGAGTCTGTATTCCAATGGGAGGAAACAGGTAAAAACAAGTAAACAAATAAGTAAAATAATTGTAGATGTGTCAGGTACAATGATGGCTCTCCAAGGATGCCCACATTCTAATCCTCATATTCCATAAATATGTTGTTATGTGGCAAAGGGGAATTAAGATTCCAGATGAAATAAAAGTTGCTAATCTACTGAGATGGGGAAAAATTGTTCCACATTATCCAGTGAGACCAATATAACAAGATAATTTTATATGTTGAAGAGGAAGGCAGAATACCCAGAGTCAGAGTGATGCCATGTGAGAAAGACTCAACCAGTCTTTTGCTGGCTTTGAAGATGGAGGAAGGGACCATGAGCCAAGGAAGACAGGCCGCTTTTAGAAGCTGGAAAAATAAAAGGGGAGTGGTTCTCCACAAAGGAACATAGCCCCACCAACTCTTTGATTTTAGTCCAGTGAAACCCATTTCAGACTTCTGTGTGTAAGAATTATAAAATAATACAAACTTTGCAAAGAGGAAGTATTATGCCCACTGAGGTTTATCCAAGGTATGATTCTTGCTAATTGGAAACTTTTCTCAAAGACTTGGAACCAACCCAAATGCTCATCACTGTTAAGACTGGAAAAAGAAAATGTGACACATATACACCACGGAATACTACACAGCCATAAAAAGGATGAGTTCATGCCCTTTGCAGGGACATGGATGAAGCTGGAAACCATTATTCTCAGCAAACTAACACAAGAATGGAAAATCAAACACCAAACTTTCTCACTTATAAATGGGAGCTAACAATAGAACACATAACATCATACACCAGGGCCTGTCAGGGGGTGGGAGGCTAGGGGAGGGATAGCATTAGAGAAATACCTAATGTAGATGATGGGTTGATGGGTGCAGCAAACCACCATGGCATGTATATACCTATGTAACAAACCTGCACATTCTGCACATGTATTGCAGAACTTAAAGTATAAATGTATAAAAAAAAACTTTTCTAAATAATCTCAGCATGATGACTTGAAATCTGATATTTTACATTGGCAATTTTTAACAATCACAATGGGACTGAATTTTTTAAAAAAATATATAATACATTTGTGTTCTTTTAAGCTACTAATCTTGTCATACTTGTTACAGCAGCAATAGATAACTAATGCAGCAGCAATAAGTTCTGTTGAGACATCTGTGATCATAATGAAATATCATGTAGCATGGAGTGAGATGGGTGAGCTACCATACATGTGGTAATTCAGGGAAGCTGGATAAATTTTTAAAAAATATTTCTAATTTTAATCATTTTTGAAAGTCTATAAACTTTCCTGCTGGTCACATGCCACCATAATGAATATGTTTTATCTAATAGATATTATGGGAAGAGTAACTAGAGCCCATGAGATTTTTAGTAACCAACAACTTTGAGATCCTCCACTTTCCTCCCACTGAAATGATAAAGTTTTTAAAAATCTCGTAAGTACCCTGCACCAACCATTTGTACCGCTGGAGCTATGATGCTAAACATAGCTAATCATCAGAGAAATGCAAATCATCAGGGAAAATCACATGATAAGAAGATATCACATCACCCAAGTTAAGATGGCCTTCATCAAAAAGACAGAAAATAACAAATGCTGGCAAGGATACAGAAAAAGGGGAAAGCTCATACAATCTAGTGGGAATGTAAATTAGTACAGCCACCATGAAAAATATTATAGAGAAGCCTTAAAACCTAAAAAAGGAACTACCACATGAGCCAGCAATCTCACTGCTGGTTATATATCTAAAATGTAGGAAATCAATATATTGAAGACATATCTATGCTCCTATGTTTATTGCAGCTCACAATGCCCAACATATGGATCAACCTAAGTGTCCATCATGGATAAATGGATTTAAAAAATGTGATATTTAAACACAATGGAATATATTCATCAAAAAAAAAAAAAAGAATGAAATCCTGTCACTTGCAGCAACATGGATGAAACTGGAGGTCATTATGTCAAGTGAAATAAATCAGGCACAGAAAGACAACTATCCCATGTTCTCACTCATATGTGAGAGCTGAAAAAAGCCTGATCCTGTGAAGGTAGAGAGTACAATGGTGATTACAAATGGCTAGGAAGGGTAATGAAGAGTGGGGAGGAAGGGTTTGGTTAACGGCTACAAAAATATAGCTAGATAAAAAGAATAATATCTAGTGTTTGATAGAATAAGAGGAGACTATAGTTAACAATGATTTATTGTATATTTCAAAAAGCTAGAAGATCTAAAATGGTCACAACACAAAGAAATGATAAATGTTTGAGGTGATGAATATCACAGTTACCCAGATTTGATCATCACATATTGTAAGCTTGTGTCAAAATGTTGAAAGAACTTCATTGGACAAAACTTGTTAATTGTAGGACTGTGTCTGGAGGTACCTATAATTCAGACTCCATAATCATGGTAGAAACAGTATCCTTATTTCAAGATAGCCATGATATTTCTAAATTGGTATTTGCTTCCAGAAGTACAAGCATTATACCAGTGCAAAACTCTCAAACACTCAACTTGTACCAGGCCACTGTGAGTTTCAAAACAAACCATTACCAAAATACTGATTAAATCAAGGCATTATGTGGTTTAAAAATATAATGCAAGATCAAGGGATTTTATCTGATATTTTATGTTAATAAAAATTGTTTCTTTCAATATATTTTTTCCAGAAGAATTCTATAATATATAAGATTATATATAATTGTAAGAATTTTAAAAAAGAATGTGCCAAAGAATAAAGATTGATTCAGAAGATATTTTGAACAAACAATGAAATTCTTTCCTGCAGAGACTTCCTGCAAGTTTTGCCATCATGTGTAGACGATCAGTTAAGAATGGCTCAGGGATTCCACTATAACCAAATGCTAATTTAAATTAAATGCATTTGATAATGCTCAGGAACCTTGTTTAATTCTGCTAATTCCACAAACTTTAAAAAATTTGAGTTGTGCATGTACACTTACTTTAATTATGCTCTCCTTCGGTAGGATTGGGTTCTGAAACTGACATGCTTAATTCACAATAATCTTTATTTAATGTTTACAAAATTTGATTATTGTTTTGTACACTTACTTAAAAATAAAATTACAAGTGTCACCTTTACACTTTCCCTTTTATTTCGTTAACATTAATAACATTTTCTTAGCTTTTCCTGTCTGAGGTTTACTGGAACATTTGCATAATCAAGTAAAGATGTTTTGAGATAATTTCATGTAAGATATCCTAAGGAAATCATTTCCTGACATTTAAAATCCAACCAGGAGCTTATTACTGCTATTATAAAAAGAGAATAAAAGCAACTAATCACCACTCTATTGAAAAGTTGAGATAAATAATTGCTAGCCATGACTAGTGCATTTGATTTAACTTATAAAGTTTTTGATAAATTCATTACCACAAAGAGGAACTTTTTGTCTTTCATGCAACCTAAAATAAAGAGCAAGGAGTAATGAATAACGTTGACTACTTTATAGTAATTGCAAGACGGGGAAAGGCAAGTGTACAACCCCGACGTTCACCAAATTTAGGAGATTTAACTGGGATGAGAAGGGTGTTTTTGCTATCATCAGAAATACTGACAAATTCGATGATTATCATTTGATATGTTAAAAATTCAGAGAAATTATTACAGTGAAAATATTTATCTTTTCATGTACACTGATTCCATACAGAGAAAATTATACTTTTTTTTTTTTTCATTCTTAGAAGCTAAAAATCAAACAGTAACTAATTGGGATGAAGATTTCTGTCTCACTAGGCCATAGGTTTATAGCTCACCACTGGATCTGACCCCAGGATGCTTTCCCACCTGACAAGCTTCATTCTCATATGCAAGAGAATTCCCCCTTAAGACCCCCTGACAACTTTTTCATATTACGTTTCCCTTAAGATTTTAAAAAAAGAAATTCCCTTCACTAACAATTGAAATAATTTCTTTAATTGTTCTTCTTTTCTTCCTCTATTAAAAAATAGTTAACTCTTGAGTACTGCAGAACAAATTTTCATATATGAGGGTAAATGGAAACCTCCTAGAGCTATTTCACGAATAGCCTAAGAGAATCATGTGCAGTCTATAAGAAGCCATTATTAAAAATAAGGAACATAACAGTCAGGCATATTATATTGCTCTTCCTGCCTTAAAGTTGCATCTGTTTTTAAATCAGTGAAATAATCTGATTGTTGAATCGCTGAAAACGATTGTGTAGTTGAAAACTCTAGATCATGTGGCTTACAATAGTTTTAAATGAACAGAACTTCTTTAGAGAGAAGTTTATTTTTCCAAAAGTATCTAGAAGAGCTTTGGGATCCTTTCTCTGACAATCCCTCCTATGAGGGCCAGCGTTCTCCTCCCATGGAGAACTTTTGTAAGCCTGAAGTGTATTGGTAAGGTCACAAACTTTGGAGCAGATCAGAATTATGGTCAAGTCTATACTCCATCATCTTAATGCTGGGAGACTAGGGCAAGCAAAAGTAACACTTCCAAGCCTCAGGCTCTTAGTAAGTAACTTTAAGGGTGAACAAGATGGACTTCATAGTCCCCTAAGCTCTTTTAAATGTTAAATAGGACTACAAGCCTCTGACTTCCCTTTTCTTAGAGCACTTACTTTAAAAACATCATTCTCAGCAAACTGACACAAGAACAGAAAATCAAACACCGCACATTCTCACTCATAGGTGGGTGTTGAACAATGAGAACACATGGACACAGGGAGGGGAGCATCTCACACTGGGGTCATTTGGGGGGGAAAAGGGGAGGGACAGCAGTGGGTGGGGATTTAGGGAGGGATAGCATAGGGAGAAATACCAGATATAGGTGATGGGGAGGAAGGCAGTAAATCACACTGCCATGTGTGTACCTATGTAACAATCTTGCATGTTCTTCACATGTACCCCCAAACCTAAAATGCAATAAAAAGTATATATATTTAAAAAACAAAAACAAAAAAACCCTTCAATTGTAGATTCTCCTTGCTCCTTGAGATATAAATTTTCTCCCAGCCTCTTTCCACTTTCACAGCCTAGGAAGATCTTTCTCAACCTGGGAACCATTCTTTTGAAATGTAATCATCAAAAAAGATAGTGTCCCTATATATAATGTCCCTATATCCCAGTGCCCATAAGAGAGTAAGAGTTTAACTTTAATAAGCAGTAATTAGCAAACACAGATGGCCTAATCACATTGACCAACGTCCTTCCCAATATACTTTTCAAAAGCTCACAGCAGCGCTAAAAACAGCTTGCCTTTTGTCTCTCTCAAGTTGAATTCAGTCTTTCTCCCTTATTGAACTAATCTTAAGTTCTCTTGCAACCATTTGAATAAAATCTTTCTTGCCTGTTTAACCTGTCCTATGCAATTTTTATTTGACAAGAGTTGTTACAAGAATTAAAGTAGCATATGTACAATACTCAACATTGCATAAAATGATTGCTTAGTAAGTGTTACTTTTTCTCATATCCTTCTCTTTTGAACCACAAAATTCTTCTCTGAATGGAGATCCTTGAATACCCAAAATGTTTCTTTTCAAAGATCAGGGATAGTGGTGTGATATGGCAGTTGAACAACTTAAAAAAAAATTCCTTGTGTGTTTTGGTGTTTTGTTAAATGAAGAAATAGACTGAAGGAGCTTATCAGCAAGTTCTATTTCCATCCACTGAGCCGGCTTGAATGGTCTGCACATCAGCACCAATAACAGTGACAGGGCTTTGACGGCTGCAGCCTGGCTAGAGAAAGCATAAGGTCTTCAGGCCAAATATTAACATAGATTTCAAGTCAAGAGCGAAAATATGTTCCCAAAGGCAAACTGCTAGGTTCTTCTTTAGGAACTGACAAAATCAAGAGGTAAGAATATCTACATGTAATTATATCAGGAAGCATGGAGATGACTTGCCTAGCAACTATCAAATGTAACATCATGAAGTCCATTTTAATCCAAAGGTAATCTAGAGTTAAATCAAAGAAAGAAACCTTTCTTTCAACTAACAATCTGAGCAAAAAAAAAAAAAATTGTCATTTTCATTAATATGAAAATGTTCTCTTACCCTTGTTATTATTTACTGGAATCACTTGTAAGGCTATTGGAAGCCATTTTTGTATCAATTTAATTAGATTACATGTCTCTGAACTTTGTTATATGTCTGTTAAAGCACAATGATGAAAGATACAATGTGAATTTTTGAGTAAATGTGTTTTTTGAAGGTAGCTTTTCTGTTATTCGGTAAGCAGTCAGTGATACACCAAGATTTTTGCTGTTAGAATACTTCATATGTTTTAGGCTCTCATATGTTACAATTCTTTTCTATCCACATCATCCTATACCAGGCTCCAGTTCAAGTTTATAACTGGCAATATTTATTTCTACCGCTAGTTACTACAGAGAAGAGCACTGTGAATTTCTACACTTACTGCTATCTTTAATATTAAATGTACATTTGAATATACATGATTGTAATGCTGTTTTTATTAGCTTATATCCTGAATGTCAGAAAATGACTTGTATTGCCTTAGCTAAACACCATAAAACCACAAGAATAAATACAAATTTAAATTTTGTTAAAGCTAGTGTGGAAAATATAAACTGATCATAAATTTTAAAAAAGTAATGAACAGAAAATAACATTTGGAAGAAGCTATGAAGAATATCATTTTCCTGAACACTGAAATTTGACTTATATTTTCTTAGAATAAAAATTTAAAAGATGAACAGATAAAGTGTTTTAAAAGCACACATGGAAAATACTAAGATATATATGTTTATTATTTATCAACATGATATATAGAAAAAAATTGAGGGAGATCACGAAGAATATAACATTTCTGACAATGTTGGGATATTACATTGGATACTTTAGCTCAACTTCACCATCAGAAAATCTGAATAAAAGCTATAAATGATTTTTATATAACTGACATAGCATTATATATTCATTATCAGCTTAGAATTACTGATGCCTAAGCAATATTCTTAGCATGGATACAATGCAAACTTTGCTCTTTTTAACAATTTATTGTCAAAATTTACTTTTCTCTTTTTAAAATGGACATTGAGCCAGTGAATCACAGAAACTTTAAGTGTTAAAGTAATGCACGAAAAGTCATATATTTCCCACTCTAAACTAACCTTAAATGGATCTCTAGTTGAGGAATCACCTTTTAATATTACATTAAATTAAAAAAGGTTTTAATTCTCCACATAAACTTTTTATAATACAAATTTATCAGTACATTCTTGTCTCTTACACATATAGTGAAAAAAATGCGTAAATAGGCTTTATAAGTACTATTTTATGCTGTGGCAATTAGGATAAAATAACAGATGTGCTATTCCCTGTACTGTATTATTTAATTATTGTTAATTCTGCTGGTATACTAGAATCACCTGGGTAATTTGAAGCCTACTGATGACTGAGCTGACCAGAAAGAGATTCTGATTTAATTGGTCCAGGTTGGGGATCAGGGTGTGAAGCTTCCCAAGTGACTTGATGTTTAGGAAGGATTAAGATTCATGTTGGTATATAACGGAAAGCAAAGAAATAAGGTTCATGAGTTCTAAAATGCTCCTGAGTACATTGGTGCTCTAGTTTCTAAAACATAAAATGCTAAGAATTTTTAGAACATATATTCTTAGATTTGCTCATCTCTCCATCTGGAAAATAAAATCATGTTCACTTTGGTGCAAATAGTACAACACTTATATAGAAACCCGGCGTTCTTTCAGGTTTGCAACACATCCCTAAGCCAGGAAAGGAGGGAAAAGAAGAAAACAACCTCAAGCCAATGATGTCAGTTTCCCATACTCATAGAAACCAGGCCTCCCCTCCACCCATCTCTGCCCGTTTCCAAGATTCCAGACTGTATGAGAACTCTGCTTTCCATAGCACTATCTGCTCAGCATCTAGAAGTGTCTTTTATCCTTATCCACCACCAACAAAGTTTTTGTTTCCCATACCCCCTTTTTAAAAAGTTGTTTTCTACAGACTTTAGAAAGGAGCCTGTGTTCTCTTAAGAGAAAGGGTTCTTATGTTAACTTCTGTGTTTGAATTTCGACAATGGAAAAACAAAGAAACAAAAGGCCACAATTCTGTTAGTCTACCTAAGTCCAGCTGTATCATCAGTATCTAACTCATTATGGAAAAGTTCCCAAAATACTTAGAGACACCACATACTGACAAATCCAATTTCATCTCTGTGTACAAAGAATTGGGGCATATTATGTAATCAGTAGCTATTTGTGTGGGCCTTAAATTATAAGAAATCCAGAATAACTTTCCTCATTTCATGGATTAGGAAGTCTGTGAGGACTAACCTTTATAACTGCATGCTAAGTAAATGTCACACTTTTTAACTATCAATAAGAAAACTCTCGCACAGAGAACCACAGAAATAAAAATAGTCTTTTCAAATCTCACTTCAATCTCTTCAAACATTGCAAGGAACAATACATTAAATAAAAGCAATAGACAAAGCCATGAGAATAGGAAAAGGTAATCAATAAAGCACTTTATGCCTGATTGTTCATTCTATGAATTCAGTAAACAAATACATATTGAGATGGCAGTTGTATCTTTACCAAAGTGATTTCATCAAACACAAAAGAAAGAATGCTGTGTATTCAACCCACATGATAGCACTCTCCAGGAAATGAAACAACATGCGGCTTCAGTTCACTAGGCTTAGAAAAGAAATTGGATGTAAATGCTGAACATAACCATACTAAAACTATTAGAATTTTCTCACTGGGAAGAAAACTCATATAACTTTGTGAGTTTATTCCAGTAAGTGGACAGGTTTAGGATGGTTTAAGGAGAATGCCATCTGCACAATTCCAATTGCAAACTGTATTTACCTCTTGTATATTTATCTTTGTAACTGACATGAAGATCATTGCCAACAGGGAGTATTCATTCTTGTTCCATCTACATCATCATAATGATTAGGATGGAGTTTAGCATGAGATGGATCTTTAAATGCATGAAATTGAACAACTGAATATAAACCTAACTAAAAGCCCCATCCTCATGGGAACATTTATACAAGGGACTTGTCTCTCAGAAATCCCTCTTATCAGCTATATGCTTCCTGGGAGGAAAAAGCAGCTTTTTCTCCACATAAAGTCAGTCAAAGTAGAAAATATCTTGAAATTTGTTTTCCATTCAACTTGTTTTAAAAAAGTAACAATAAATATTGTAATAAAAGTGATAAAAGTGTAACTAAATCTTTGTACAGTAATTTAAGGGCCTAACTTTTATTTTACTTTCTTGGCTCAAGTCATATTTTAAGTACAATGTAGTAATTGCTTATTTCTTTCTTAAACATTTTTATTTATTTATTTAAATAGATAAAATATTTATATGTATTTATCATATAAAACATGTTTTGAAATATGTATACATTGTGGAATGGCTACATCAAGCTATTTAACATATGCATTAATTCGCATGCACATTTTTATGGTGAGTGTATATTTCTTAATTTTATTTATTTTTCACTTCCTTTCCTTCTTTTTTTTTGAGAACTTTCTGCGTATGTGACAGCACTTTACATAATTAACTCAAATTTTCTTGCTTACCTCTTCTGTACCAAGATTCAGATTTTAACGCACCACTTTTTAGCAGTCCATCTTCTATAGAGAACCACTTTCATGTAGGAAATAGGAATATATTTTATCTCAAGTGAGGAAACCTACATTTCTGTGCATGAGTTTTCACAAGTTATTCAGCCTTGGAAGAGGTCAATAAAGTGAAGGAATTGAATGTGACCATTTTAAGTTTCTTCAACTCTGTTACCCTACGGTTTCTTGTTAGTAAAAGCAGGTATGGTAGGTGCTGCCTTTAATAATACTGCTAATTTAAGAAAAGATGCACACTCTAAGAGAATATTAATTTAATTACTCATTACTTCTTCTCTATATATTTTTGTTTTATAATTTTTTTAACTTGTGTTGTACTCATTTTACCACTTTGATTTTTTTTTTTTTTTGTAAGTTAGAATAAGATTTTTTACAGGTTAGGGTAAGATTCAGATAAATGGTGAAAATCTACATGGCAAGACTTACAAAACAAAGTTATTTCAGGCTGGTCCACAAGTCCAGAACAAGGTGCAGCAAGGCATATCAGGGGAACAGTAATTAGACTACTCAGTTGGAGCAGCCTTTTCAGTACTGGGGAGATTATAAAGATAGGCTTTCAAGTATTTTTGTTAGAACTGCCAAGCCCAGAGGTAAGACTTTTAAATAGCATATAGTCCTAAACCATCAAAATGTTTGGATTGAGATGAAATGGTGAGAGGAAAATTTCTCTGCTGCGTATTGGCAGAATGGAGTGGAAACTAAGGCAAGAGGTCAAGTGAGCAGTCAGGTGGCAAATGCGACCTTCAGAAGGGAGATGATCAAAGCCCAACCGAGGAGAGTCATTGGGAGTGACTTTAAAAGGGAGACATGGCAAAAAGTTAAAATTACTTAGATTAAAAAAAATGAGAGAGATGAAAAAGCTAACCGTAGCTGAAATTTGGAGTTTAGGTAATCAGAAAAATTATTGAGAAGTCACATGGAGGAGCTAATTTTAATATTAATTCTCTAATAACTGATTGATAAGTCCACTTAGAAAAAGAAATCTGTTTTATAAAGCTCAGAACTTCAGTACTGTATTTTCAATATCACATAAGATACAGTCATTATTTTCTACAACTACAAAGTTTTTAAAAGGAGGTAACATAAACCAAATACTCCTTTTGTTGTCATAAAGGGTGGTTTAAATTGTTTGAAAATAATAGTTTCAGATGATATTTTTGGACTTTTATTGGCAATATTCATATTGGTAAATGTATGAAGTCATAAGTCACTGTAACCATAGGACTTCAGTTCTTAGTCCTTTTGAAATGCACTTCATTGAAATATATATTTAAATATATCACAAACTTTTATTAAAGCAAAGCAATAGTTAATCCTTTGTCAGAATTTTAAAAGTATCACTGATAACTTTTAAACCACAAACCTAGATTTTTTTAAACAAAAGCTGATTTATTCTTATATGAACATTTTTAGAAGATATAAAGAGATTAGTGTATTAGACTTTAGTCTGACAAATTATACTCAGTACATTTATTCATGTGCTATTACATGTTATTGTAATTAAAGCTAGGCTACACTTGTCAAAACAGTTTAATAAAGCAAGCTTTTCAGTTTTTTTAGATTTGTATCATGTTCATTTGTTGACTTTCTAATTCACAAAATGTAGTTCATCAAAAATGAGACTTCTACAAATGAATTGGTAAGGTTCTAAGAAAATCATTAGGCTTACCTGATAATATAAACTACAAAGACATCTAAGTAAAATGATTACTTTACAAATAAGATGAAAATAATATCATTAGCATCAACTAAGGCAAATACAAAACAATCCTCCATATTAACAAAGAACATGAGTAATTTGGTAAGAAGTATCACAAATTAATAACAATAATTTGTATTTGTTCAAGGTTTTACTGTATTTTCACATTCATTAAATAATTAGGGCCTCATAACAACATGTTGGCAGGTGGTGTCCTTTAGAAGAGGAATGCAGGGGAAATTGTTGGGAAAGTGGGTGGTAATAAAAGATAGACAATTAATGTTACTATAGAAATACATATTTAGAAATAAAATGTGTGAAACCATGTAATTTGAGGAACAAGTACAGGACCAATACCTTGTGAAGGATTAGATAAGATTAAGCAGGGGTAATATATGTCATTTCTATAAATGTGACTACAAGAGAGACATGAGTTGAGGTTTGAATAAATAAATAAAACAGAAGATTCAACTAAGCTGAACTATGTATGTAACCCACTCTGTGTTAGCAGAAGAGCTTTTATCCCATGCAAATAACTCAGTAAAATTTAAAGCAAAACACTGGGTAAATAGTAATTTCCTATGAGACCATACATAGTCTAGTTAGCTCTAATCTAGAAGATTTTATAAAAGTTTGGGAGACATTTCTGACCTATGCAAAGAATGAGGTAGAATAATTTAGTGGCTCTGTCTATTCAATAACTCTGAAGGCCGCAGACATTGAATTCTGAAATTGCATATCCATGTTGCCTCATCCATTGTGCATTTCAGCACTGCTGTCTAGGAAAGAACTGAAGCTTGTAGTCCCAACGTCTTAGAAGTTCATCTGGGGTTTGTGTAATTGTAGCATCCTTCTGTTGATATTGTTTATTACATTGTAATGGAGGAGTCCAGGTGATCTCAAGATACATATTTAATGACTCAATAGCCCCATTAGGTAGAAAGGGTGGCACCACTATCTTTATTTTAAACCAAATCTCAAACCTGGTTGAGTCATTTGATCAGGAGCACTTAAGATCTCGGAGGATCGAGACTCAAACACAGGCTTTCTGGTTTTGAATTGATAATTTTATACTAATATATTATCCTCTAAATTAATATTATATATACACATATGATTTACATCATCACGATCCTAAATTTCTGTAGTAAGACATTTATTTGGCTATTCTGGAGAGATAGGTATGTATCTTAAAATTAAGTTTATGTAATATTTGCGGGACAACTCATATAGGAACCTAATTATAATGGAAAAAATACTTATTCAGAAATTTGCCAACTAAAAATTTAATATGCAGTTCTAAAATATTTAACTTAAAAATGCCTATTGGTAACTATTCTCAGATAGAATTCAAACACGGTTGTTACAAGTTTTAATAATACTCAATTCTCATTATAGTAAATGTTAATTTCCCCCACTAAGTTTTCAGTGGGGTTATTGTAGATTCATTTCTATCTGTGTTTAAAATAAAATGACATCCTAATTTATGGTGAGATTAAGTGAACATTAGGTAATATAAAAAGATAAGAAAGCAAAGTCTTCAGGAGTCTATAAAATACTCAAATTATTCAAACACCAAAAAATTACCCCTTTGAAACTGTGGTTGGCATGACTTGGGCCCTCACCCATATGCAGATCGTTTTCGATTTCTGGTCATATGGGGACTACAAACAAGACCATGTGACTAGTTTTGGCCAGTGAAACATGCAAACGCGTCAAAGCACCAATCTTTGGTACACAAATCTTAACTGATGTAAAAGCAGTAAAATTCTCCAGTTGCCCCTTACTATGTTGTGTTGATCCTTGATGAGAATGTTTGATTCCCAGGGTCAATGCAGCCTTTATTATTGAATGACTACTTGAGAAACACCTGCTCTGAAGATTCTCCCAGGCCCAGGGTGAATTCTGACACAGAGTTCACAACAAATAACTCAGATATCTCTGAGATACTGGGGTTATTTGTTACCATAGCATACAGCCTAGTCTATCTTGACTAACACAAAAATACATTTATTTTTCTATCTTCTATCTCCCAACACCCTTCTAAGGCAAATTCCAGAAAACGATGACGTTCAGCTCTACAGATTACCTGTACACAACGCAGGATCAATATTTTAGGTGGTGCTGAAAGATAGTAAAGAATATGGATTGTGGAGGCAGACTGCCTGCCTGCCTTATAATTCCAGGTTGACAACTTACTGGAGCTAAGATTGTGGGCAGTCAGTTTCCAATGCCACAGTTTTCTCATATGTAAAATGTGAATAATAATTGTGTCCAAGACATCGGGTTGTTATAAAGGAAAAAAAAATGATGTTATGAAGAAATGATGTTTTGTATTCATGCAAAAAACTTCAGAAGAATGTTTAGAATAAAGTAAGCTCTTGATAAGGATTCCATAGCACATGCTTTGCTGCCATGAATTCTGACCCACTTGAGACACACATCGTTTTATTTAGTTGGTCTAAAATCCCTTTGAGTGGTTAGGATAATTGATCATTACATTATAAAATAGAGGGAAATCATATCCATAGCCTAATAACAAAAGAACAGAAATACTTTTATTAGAGAGAGTTTTAATGCACTCTTTAGAGGTTCCATGGAGTAGATCTATTGCTACTTTTGGCTCTAGGAATCAATGTTAAATAGATGAAATTCACAAACGAAACACCAGTGTATGATAGTGACACATTCAGGGTCAGTGGCATAATTCTAAGAACCAGAACTTCTTAGAAAAGGATACAAAATAATAGTCTTTGAACTCAGAGAAAAAAATTAAAAGGTGAAGCCGCTGGTATGATACATGCGAAAATGAGGCTTGCATTATTCAGCAGCTCATTCATTTTAGATGGTAGCTAAATTGCCTGAAATCCCTTTCATATTCTGCTAAGACCAAACACATTAAGAATGTCAAAACAACATTAAGTAACCCTTTTCAAGCATCAAAATAACTGATCAGAATAACGGAAAGCTTTACAAAGTTTGGGGCTATGAAGAACACAATTAAATGGTGATATTGTGGAGAGAAAACATGGTGAATCATGCTGGCAGCACAAAATGCCAACCCAGCACTTACCAAGAAGCATGTGTTGGCAGAGTACAATTTCTCCATTTAAAAATAAGTGTACTAATTCTTATGTTATATATTAGTATTAGAGATATGTTAAGTTTCAGAAAGAAGTTAATATTATTAGTCTACCTATGAGTCTAGAAGTTATAAATTATAAGCAATATTCCCTCCTTATTTTCCCTGAGTCTTCACATAATTCTATACCCCATGTTGATTTAACTGTATCTGAAGAGAGTTATTTGAAAAGCTTCTTTATATTACACTTCAGGTGTTTTTTTTTTCCTCCAGATCAGCATGATAAATCCAAATGCTTCAAATGAAATGACAGCCTACGTAATTGCTACTCTATGAAGATAAGGCTAACTGCAGTTTTACTTTCAACACTACCGTGTGCCCTAATCGTAGCATTACATCTACCAGTATTTCAGAATCATGTAACTTGAAGAATTGGAAAACGCCAAAATGTTTACTGTAAACATTCAAACAGTGTCAGTTACACATTGACCCAGAGAATGCGATGTGATTTTGTGAAAACGTCTAGTAATTGTCACATGCTGTGCACTTAATCTACGTTTGTAATATGCCTTTTTATAGAACTTTATTGCTCATATTTTCTCCACTTAGAAATCATCAGTATTTTATCAAAGTACATTACAATGTAATCTTTTGCTACAACTTGGAGCCTAAGTCATAGCAAAATGTGCTGCCAACAGAGAATTAGAAGCAAGAAACAAAGTCTTCAGGATAATTACAAGACTCAGCATCGCATTATCACATATAATCCATGGAAAAAAATTCAGTCAAGGCAGTGATTAATGACTTGATCATACCATTCCCTATGCAATTATATGCAGAACTACTCAGACTTTTCTTCACGGAGTACCAAAAAAGAGCTATAATTAGACTC
The DNA here is from genome assembly GCA_004027835.1 of Alouatta palliata. Lineage (NCBI taxonomy): Eukaryota > Metazoa > Chordata > Mammalia > Primates > Atelidae > Alouatta > Alouatta palliata. The sequence continues at coordinate 18,054 of PVKV010009422.1, read as the reverse complement.
TATAGATTCTCTATAGATTCAAGGTCTTGTATAGTTTCAGAGACTGTGAGTAGCTGCTGCCCTTGTCATGCTGATCTGTCCACAGAAAGCCATATCAACTACATCATATTCCTTTATTCATTTAATAATTAGGATGCAGTTATAATTCAAACACAGGATAATTTAGGTTAATTAAATCACTTCTGCTAATAGGTTCATTTCTTCCAATATTATTCAATGAATGAGGGAATAAATAAATAACATCAAATTGGAAAAGTGAAAAATTTCTATTTCTGTGTGCCCTTGTATTTTTGTGAAGATATTTTTAGATTTGGCTTAAGCATAACCTTAAAAATGTGTTTTATTTCCCTTTAAAACTGCTATAACTATTGGTAGATGAAAGACAACTTTGGTCAATTTTTATTTTATATTCACTTTTCATCAGTAGAAATACAACAAACTCCAAAAATGGGATAATCTTTGTCTAAAGTAAAAAAAATAAATATTGTATATTCCAATTTAATTAATGAGTACTATGCCTTTTGAAATATGTTCTATGTTTACAGTATGAATGGATATTTTAATAAAAAGTGTATTACCATTTTACACTTTGTGGAAACATCACTTTCAAGGGAGTATGAATCCTAGCTCTTTGGTAAACACTATGTGTAAATAAAAGTTTTCAAATGCACATTGTTAACAAAACACAGTTTCAAGTATTTGAGGAAAACATTTCTGTTTAAGGTCTTTAGGAGTAGGAAATATGGAAATATGTACTATATTTTATGATAATTTAATGGATGATGTGTAGAGCTTACACTTCAACATTTACATTTTGAAAGCAATGTTGGTTGATTACAAAAAACTGTGTTGTCACTTATGACACTTTAATTACAAGTTTGCAGGCAAATATTATGATGTTTTATGTTAATTTGTTTTTGTTTTACAAGTTTGTATATATGTAAAAATATAACTAAGTTTCAGTGAATGCTGAAAAATTATCACTTGGGCAAGAAAACCTATTTGCAAAATATATGCCATGCATTAATAAAAAATGAAATAGCATGGAATAAATAAGTTCAAAATAAGTCCTAACACTGCTATACTCTAATATTAAATGTTGATTATAAATAAACTATCATAAGAGAGTAAGGTCTTTATCAGTAAGGTCAAAACTATAACATTTTGGGGATGGTATTCAACTCAGATTTCTAAGCCAGTAGTTAGTTATTTCTGTGAATAAAAACAGGTGTAGTTTTGGCATATGTCAGCAATCACACAGAAAAATGTGATCTTTCATGGAGAAGCTTTGTCTGTACTTAGAGAAAGAGAAATGGATTTGGAACTCTGAGGTTGTTTCTAGGCTTCTGTCTCAATGTCCTTAACCAGCTTGAATGATTCAATTTATTTATCTTGCTTTATTGCAAGGAAATTATCTGTTCTGTGGGTGGTGTGTGGTTGCTATAAAGTTCTACCTTGAGATCAGGCTTGGTTCCCAGACATTAAAAAGTGTCACCGTCTTAAACTACAGGGTGATTATTTCAGTAACTGGCTGAAAAGGAAAGACGGGTTGAAGAAAGAAAACTGCATGTCTCTACAACTGTTTATAATATTTAAGGGTCTAGCTCTTGATAGACATGTGAAAGGAAGTAATTATATAACTATAGAAATATGATAAATCCCTGGTTTTATTTATATCAAGACTAAATACACGCATTAAAAAGTTAAGAACACATTATTTTGGTATTTAATAAGTCTATTATTTATTTACGTGACTCATATCTATCAAACATACTAATAATACAGTTGAGAAATTTTGGATTGTGGCCTTTCTTGATTATGGATCTATGTTTTGTAACTTTCTGATTATTATAAGTTGGATTATTTTGCTTTCCTTATCTTCATGTCCAACAACTACAAAATATAATGAATGTTGACTAAATATTTAACATGACATTCTGTTTTTCACTCATTTGATTGTTCCTTCAAAAAATAAAGCCTATTTTCTTTTTGTATTCCCTATAAAATATATCATCATTTTAAATAAGCAGCTGTCAAAAACACTATTCCAAATTACCATGATATAGCTTGAAAAAGGCATCAAAGAAATATGATTGAAGGCTACCTACTTGTGCAAGGATTACAGTTTTGAGATCAAAAGTCAAATGTTCATAAAAGCCACTGGATTCTTTATCAAGTTGTGCAATAAATACATTTCCAGCAAAGATGACTCCCTTTACTCTTACCACTAAATGAACCAATTTTGTTTTCAGGAACCTGTCCTCATCGTAACTCTAGAGGAGAGAAACTCATTTCTACCTCTAAGACAAAATATCTCCTTAGTTGAAATTAATGCAATTGGAAGCTAAATTTGGCCCATGGTGAGGGGGTAAAGTTTCTTAAGTTAGTAAATAAGACTGAAGAGAAGCATTTTTATTTGATGTTAGAAGGAAAGATTCCTTCTCTTTCTTTTAGAGGATAGCAACAAACCATGGTATCTTTCAACTCTGAGGGGGAAAAGATTACAGCCAATGTTGAACTCATCCTCACACCAGAAGCATTTAGATTTTCCCCTATAATTCTCTTATAAATGTGAGTTCACTTGGGGAGGCAGAGAGTTTGCTAGGCAAAGCACCCCACAGCCTCAAGGTAATAGTTTATGGTATTACATTTATGGTATTATATTTATCCTGGAAGAATGTTGAGTATGAGGAGGGCTTGGCAACATACGGAGAGTTCAAGAGAAGGTTCTTGAAGTACCAAATGGAAGTGTAACATATGCAGTGTGTAAATTTCTATTTATGATGTGGAATATGATATTTCATTTAGAAAATTCGGATATGCACTCACTGTAACTTCTCCAAACTCCATCAGATTGGTTACCCATTTTGATGAATGTTAAACTGAGATTAAATGAATCATTACTTCATTTTAATTCTGAGGAACATTTGGTTTTTATCATTATTTACTATTGTTTATTGATATAACGATATTTCCACAGACCAAAGTTTTTTATTACATATATTGCTGAGCATATAATTCATAATTGTATAATATAGAAAATAAACCTCTTGGTATTGTCCTCAGCATTTAATAATGAAAAACTAGTGACAAACATCTTTAGAAAAAAATAATAAAATAGTCCTTCAGTATTAAAATTTCCTAGTATAAAGCATTAGATCAAAGTTAAGAATATGACATGTTAATGCATAGATGACTTAGGCATAAATAAAATGAATCAAATCCCAGCTCTTACAGTAAATCAAAATAGGTGAAATCTGCAGGTTCACAGTTTGTCGTAGGTCAATTGCAAAAACAATGCATTCATATTTTTCATCATTCTGAGGTCTTTAATGATACAACATTTAAAATAATGCATACCCAGGATATAAGCAATGTGCTGCATACTTACCAGGCGATTTTTATGCCACTTTGCTGAATGCAGGATTAATATATTTGGGCTTTTTATTGCTTGAGTAGAAGGTGCTCATTACTTATTATTTTATGTTTAGAATATAGAAAATTTTAAAAAATCAGATTTTTTGTTTTGTTTTTTAATGGCATATATCACACGGTTGTAGTGGTTGATTTCCTCAAGATCGTCTTCTGTGGTTTTGGTGCAGTGGGAGGGGGCACAGTTGCAGGTCTGACAGGGGGGAAGCTGTTACTGTGGCTCATTCCCAATCCCCCATTTTCTAGTGGGAAAGGAGTGAGATGGGGTGGAGGAGGGAGGGGAGGGCCTTGGTGAGAAATCTTTCCTGGAAGGTGGGCAAGTTCGCTGTGTAAGTGGATCTCCCTGTTTTTTATGTTATACCGGGTGTCACAGTCAGGAAAATAGCCATGGTACTGTACTTTTTCATTAAACCGAACTCGTTCTCGAGGCCCTGCCTGGGTACATCTGTCTTTTTCAGGTCTATGCATCAGAGGCTGCACTGAAGCCTTGTCCAAGTTACTGTTGGGTATGCAGCAGATATCTCCATTTGGAATTTTGTTAGGTCCACCTGGTAAGCCTCCATTTCGTAGAAGGGTGCCATTGGTCTTTAGGGGATTGGCAGCTGGAACCACCCTTCTGGGGTCTTCACACTTCACAGGTGTCAATCGTGGAGGAGGTGGTGGAGGGTTTGGCTTCCTCAGGACCGTGAGGATAGCAGATGGGTGTGCTGGGGGTTTAATAAGCGGTGCATTAGCCTGCACTTTGATCTTCTCTAGGCTGGAAGCTGTTGTGCCACTTGAGCTACTGTTCAGCGTGTCTGTTTTGGAGCTGTCAGTCATCTCATCCTCCAGCTGTAGGTCAGAGGTCAGGGTGTCAATCTGGTCAACCACCTAGTGGAAAGGACAAGGTAATTGTGTTGAAGAATGACCCAAAACAAAGTATCCTAGAAACAATTTCTTTTTGTCTAGGGGAAATCACTGTGGGAGCCTTAACTGATATTGAACTGTGCATTCCATTGCTGCTTGATGTATTCAGTCAATAACTTTACAGAATAGTGACCATTGCACAGAGGGCCAACTGTTTGATAACATAATTTCAGATGCCTAGAACATAACATATGATTTATGTATACATTCTATTCCTGATTCTGCTATTCCCACCCATAAAAGATCAAACCTGACATTGGAATATAACTGATTTTTAAAAATAATCAAAGGGAGTTTTCCTTCTGCTTAACATGTAGGAAGATGTAAGAGAACACTGCTTCCAATTTTGAAATTAGAAAAAGACAGATAATCTGCCAAATTATAACTTTTCATGAGAACAGCAGAGACCTGCCCTCACAAGGCAACCAAATGAACTGAACGGTCAAGCGTTTCAAGCTCTCTGAAGATATACAGAATATATCAACTGTTCAACCTTTAGAAAATCACAGGAAAAAAAGGCAGCAGCCATCAGAGTGAGTAAAGAAAACAACCAAAACTTTGATGACTAATTAAAGTTTGAGTATATGCTATCACGACAATTTAGAATCCTTGGGAATCTCAGATACAGTATCATCTGCACTCATTCATGGCCTCCTTTTCAGGATCTTTCATGCTGAGGGGAGGAAAGAGGCTGAAGAGAGTTCCCTGTTGGGCACACAGGCACAAAATCCCATCCACTTCTCAGACTCTTCTCCCTTGCAAAGCAGAACCTTTACTGGTGCAGTAACAAGAAACCCTCCAACCTCTAAGACACAAAATATCTTTTGCTTCTGGGAGAGGGTAGAAGCAAAAGCTGTCTCACTTTGGAGAAAGTCAAAGAAAATTATTTGAGCCCAGGACCCTAAACTAATAAAAAGCAGATGTTTACTATCACTAGGGGAATGACAGGAAGTCACACCACTCAAGGGCTACTACAGGCACCAGGCAGTGGAGGCAGGGACTCAGTTAATGCTGGCAGAGGCATCAGACCATAATGCAGGTCAGAACCCAAGTTAAGGAGAGAGGTTGTGAAGACAGGAACATTGAATGGAAGCATCTTAGACAATGCAGTTCTAAGGAGTGTTTGGCAAGGATGCTGGGTAGACTGCCATCTCCCAGGGCTACCTTAATGTCTGCCCTGTTCAGTCATTTGCTGGGAGCAGCAGTGTGGTCACTGCTCAAACGCTGGCTTTCAGAGTACAGCATTAGGGTCCTCAGTCATTTACACTCTCTGCATTCAGAGGTCTTGGAGGCCATTCTCATAGCCACTGTTCATGTACTGTTACACATATATAAAAATGGAAAAGTTATTTTAAAAAGGGTTTATATAAGAAGACAGTTCCTTCATTTCACACATTTCCATCCCATTTATTCCATATGGAGATTTTTCCTTCCTCTCTTTCTTAGGTCTAAGTTTAATCAACTGTGAAGTTGGCTCTTTGTCACACGGTGGCAGGATTGGGCTCAAAATGAAAACACCAAAAGCATCTAGATGTTGTACGGGATATAGACTTTACTTGGTCATGAGGCTCTTAAGTGACTGATTCCACCAGGCAGGTAAATGTCACCAGGGTTCAGTCTTTGGATCTCAAAGGCCTGCAAACTCGACAGTTTCAAAACATTCAACAAATATAATAAATTCGACAAATTTCCTTTAGTGTTTTCTATTTTAGCAAATGACAACACAAACCTCCCATTTGAAAAATCAGAAATCCAGAAACTGTATTTGATATCACCCTTTCACTCTTCTTTTGGTCAGGAGAACAAGTCCTTCTATTTTAACTCCTAAATAATAAATCTTAAATCTATTCACTTTCCTCCATTTTCACTTCTGTAATCCTACTCTGAGCCTGTATGATTTACCATATGGACTTTCCAAAGGCACTTTGCTTCCTTTTCCTTTTCAGTAGTCTTGACTTTTTTAATTTTTGAAACAGAAATATGCTTTTGTTAACTCCTTGTTTAAATTCTTTTGATGCCTGCTCATTTCTCCAGTGATAAAGATCAGTTCTTACGACAGACATCAGGATTCTGCACGGTCTCACTCAATGGCATACTAGTAAGTATTTATCAGCTGGCTCTTGGCAGTGTAAGGACGTCTTCTTTCAAAAGGTTTATCAATTTTGAGGTGTAAAATCCCACTGTGGTTGATTTCAGGTTAGTAATGCGACATCACTGAATCTGAGGTTGGGAAGAAATGTGCAGTAGCACACAATCAAAAAGTGTTTCCACTGCACTGATATACTATAAATAAATAAACTCAGGAGCACAAATAATAGTGAACTGCGGTAAAATCACTAAAAATAACAGGGAATAATTAGAAAACCTTTGTTTTTAATGTAATTTGTTTAATTATAAGTTTATTCAGTTTCCCTTTTAATAACTGTTGTGATTAACAACCAACCAGCTCACACAATTTTTAAAAATATGATTGGCTTTTTAGCTTATATGAGTCAGTTCCAATCACTGTCTCATGCTCCTAAATAACTCTCAATCCTCAACTCTCTATTTCTGTTCCCAATATCTCTGGTCTTCTTTAGGCTTTCACATTGCCAGTCTGCTTCCTGCCACAGAATGTTTGCACAAACTAACATTTCTTATTGATATGTTCTTCCTTCTTCTCCTAGTCTAGTTAACTCTTACACATCCTTAAAATCTTGGCTGAAGAGTCACATGTGAAGTAAACTTTCCCTGTCCTAAGGTAATTATAGGTCAAGTTAATGTGTTAAATGTTCACGAGGTATCTTCTTTCATTCAAAGGATTCACATTATTTTAAATTACATGTTTAGTGATATTGTGAGTATCAGAATCATGTTTCCCAGCTAGACTCTAATCTCAGTGGGAGTAGAGACCTTGTTTGTTTTTCCTATTGCATTCGAAAGGCCAAACACAACAATTGGTGCTATTTAGGAGCTCAGCAAATACTTGTTAAGTAAATGCTCTGAGGGTTACTCCTTCAATTTAAGTGTGAGCAAAAGCATTTTCTTTCCAATTAGATTTTTGGAAGTGGTTGTTACTTCAAAACTTGCTCAGTTATTCTAGAAGAAAAATAGGTAGAACAGAATTTATCCATAAATGACCACCAAGTTGGTTGCATATTCTCTAGCTCTATGCAGAAATTAAAGTGAAAGGCTATCTAAAGAATGTGAGAGCTAGACAGTTTTGGCTCATGGGTCCTTGTCCTATTTCACCTGGAGGTATCTATCTTATACATTTTATTGTATTAAATACCGCAGCAAAGGAGAGAAAACGTGTCTACTATGAGGGAAGTGAAGCTGATATTCAGAGATGAATAAATGCCACCTCAGTCGCTGCTGGTTTTATGCTTCCTACCTTGTTTAGTCTCCACATAGTTAATTCCCAAGTGCCTATAAAATGCCAAGAGAATAAACAACAAAACACTGCTTTAATGGAGCAGGGAATCCAGTGGAAGGGCCTGACTTTGACTAGATCCTCAAACAAGTAATTTAAAAAGTGCAACTGTTGGGAGGCCGAGGCGGGTGGATCACGAGGTCAAGAGATCGAGACCATCCTGGTCAACATGGTGAAACCCCGTCTCTATTAAAAATACAAAAATTAGCTGGGCATGGTGGCACGTGCCTGTAGTCCCAGCTACTCGGGAGGCTGAGGCAGGAGAACTGCTTGAACCCAGGAGGCGGAGGTTGCGGTGAGCCGAGATCGCGCCATTGCACTCCAGCCTGGGTAACAAGAGCGAAACTCCGTCTCAAAAAAAAAAAAAAAAAAAAGTGCAGCTGGCTCAAGTGCTCTGAAGAATGTAAGATATTATAAGAGGAGAGTAAGACCCCATCAGAAAGATCAGTGAAGCATTCTGCAAGGAAGAGTTGCAGCTTACTGGCAGAAGAGTGGTTCAAGCAGTCTGCTCAGGAAAGAGCCTGACAAAGGTCCTATGACAGACAGAAGAGATCACCTGAGTGTGAGTGATTTAAAGACTGTTTTGGCTCAAGGACACTGTGAGAGATGAGGTCGGAGAGTTAGATAGCAGCTATTCTGTGAGAGCCTTTGAGATGAGGTGATAAAGTACCACATATTTTTTTTAAAGAGTTGCAGAAGTGAAAGAAGTAGTATTCAAACAGATAATGAATAAGTGATTTTCAGAACTAAAGTGTCTTCTAGTTAAAGTACACAGAGTTTCAAACAAGAAAATATAAACAAACCTTCACACAGACATACCACAGTGAAACTAGAAAACACTGAAAAACAATGATAAAAGTTTTACAACAACAAAAAAAGAAACACCAAATATTTATAAAGTAACAAAAATTAGGCTGACAGACTTTCACACAAGTAACCATGGTTCCAAGATGATTTAGAAATAGGTTCATACTGAAAAATAATTGGGAATGTTAATATAGTTTAACTGATACAGAAGTGAGATAAATAGATATTTTTAGACAACAAAGACTGAGAGAGTATTGCTCTTATAGCTCAGTATTGAAAGTACTGATAAATGAAAATTCAGTGAAAGGTAAATAATCAGAAGGAAGAACTGGAATGTAAGAAACATAGGCCAGGTGCAGTGGCTCATGGTTGTAATCCCAGCACTTTGGGAGGCGGATCATGAGGTCAGTAGATCAAGACCATCCTGGCAACATGGTAAACCCTGTCTCTACTAAAATTACAAAAATTACCCAGGTGAGGTGGTGGGTGTCTGTAATCCCCACTACTCTGGAGGCTGAGACAGGGAATTGCTTGAACCTGGGAGACAGAGGCTGCAGTGAGCTGAAATTGTGCTACTGCACTCCAGCCTAGTGACAGAGCAAGACTCCATTAAAAAAAAAAAAAACATCAACAAAAAGAAGCATAGATGAACGAAGACATTGGTAAACAAGTAAGTCAAATTACGGATTTATTACAAAAAAATAACATTTTAATGACTAATTTGGGATAGGGTAAGAAAAATGTGAAGTTAAAATACTAAAAAAAATAACATATCTGACTGCAGAACAATCAGAATTAAAGCATTTGTCATTGTCTTTGTTGTGTGTGTGAAGAAAATTATTATCTATCTGATACTGATTAAACTGTATTAAGTCAAAAGTACATGTATAAATTTTAGAGAAACTATTGAAATAATAGATATAAAATTATCACTTCCGAAATAAATAGGAAATAAAAAGTAAAGAAAACTGAATAAATCTAAAAAGGAAAAAGACAACAAAAAGCATCAAAATGAAAGTCACTCTAGCATATAATAGAATAAAGTGATTGCAATATATTTGTAATCATAACAATGTAAATAGATTAAAATAATATACAAATGTAGGGATTGCTGCCAAAAAGAGACACAGAAAGACAATATAAAGTTATAGAAATAAGATAAATCAGGCAAATATCCAAATGAAACCTGATGCAGCTATATTAATTTCAAGCACAAAACTTAGCCCAAATTTTTCTTAAGCAAAGCAACAGTATAGAATCAATATCAACTTAGGTGAATAAATAAATAAAACATAATTGAGAGTTCATGTTCAAGTATACACACACACACACATACACACACACGAGTGGTAAAAAGATTATGAAGTAGTAATTCACACAGAGTGAACACAAATTTCCAAACATCAAAAACCACACACTCAGTCTTACTAGTAATTGAGGTAATGCGAACTTGAGAAAACAACATAACATTTCAAATCCAACTATTTGGTAAAAATGAAACCACCTGATAATCCCAATTGTTGATGATAATGTGTATAATTAGAACTTATACATTGTCAGTGCAAATGTAAATTCAGTCAGTTCAGACAACTTTTAAATAACGTCTTATAAACTGAATAAGGTCACACTTTGTGGCAATTCTACTAGGAACACAGCCTAGACTATGCCAGGGAAAGTCCAATAGATGTTCACAGGGTTGGCAATACAAAAGGATATTCCTTGCAGCTTTTTCATTTTTGTTATAGCAAGAAATTGGAAACAACCTAAATATCTGTTAAAAAGTTATTATGTAAGCAAATATAAAATAGTTAAAATGAATTAAGTAGTATTATATGTATCAGCAGGGATAAGTCTCAAAAACCTAATGTTGAATATTTTAAGAAATGATAAAAAGATACATTCAGTATGTATATTTTGTTTATGCATAGAAACACAGGTAGTTTAGTTAATACAACATGAAAATAAATAATACACATCAAATTCAGAGAAGGAGGAATAGGAACCAATAAGGAAAGGCATCAGCTACATAGCATCAATATTTTATTTCTTTTAAAATGATATAAAGCCATTCTGAGAAAATGTTAACATTTGGTAAATACATTTTATTGTGAATATTTAAGGTATACATGAGGTTATAAGATACATATACAGTGAAATGGTTTTTACAGTGGAACCAATGAACCTATACATCATCTCACATAGTTATTCATTTCTCCCCATAAGAGCAGCTATAATCTACTCATTTAGCAAAAATTCTAGGTACAATACACTACTATTAACTATTGCCCTCATATTGTACATTAAATCTTTCAATGTGTTCATCCTACATATTTGCTATTTCATATCCTTTGACCTACATTTCTCCATTCCTTGTTCCCCAACTCAGACCCTGGAAACTGGTTTTGTTGTTGTTGTTTTAGATTCTACATATAAGTAAGATCAAACAATATTTTTCTTTCTGTATTTGGCTTATTTCATTTAGCATAATGTTTTCCAAGTCCATCCATATTGTGGCAAAGGGCAGGGACTCTTTCCCTTTCTCTTAAGGTTGAATAGTAAATATTTAACATTAGCTAAATAGATTTAGGAATAAGTAAAATAAGTAATTATTACAGATGCTATGGGGAAAATATATTGAAGGGTGCTGCATTTTATTTACTTGGCCGATTAGATTTTATTACAGCCAAGTGAGAAGAAAATAAATTACCCAGAAAAGTAATTCACTGTATATTTATAATTACACATCTCTGTTTTGCTTAAGGTATTTAAAAGTATGAAATTGCACCAAAAGGAATGGTAACTATAGGCATCATAGAAATTAAAGATAAAACAAAATGAAAGAAAGTAGGACTGAATGGATGGATTTTTTGCAGACATTTGGAGGTGAGAAGTTAGCATGGCATCAATCATAAATCTAAGAATATCCACATCTAAATATCAGGTATCCAGAAAAAAAATGTATCTCAAACTTGAAACTGAGTCATTTGTCCAAATAATTGTGGTTATTCGGGTCTTCGGAGGACTTTGTTAATCACAGTGAAACAAAGAGAGTTTCAAAAGAAGGATGATGGCAGGTGCTGTGTTTGACAATCCCAGGAGGTTATTTTAAGCCACGTATATAAGGAAGCTTTAGTAGACTGTGGAATAATTAAGAATAATGATAAATGTGGGTTAGGAATCACGTGAGCTCAATATTTTCACATATGGAAAAATATATCTAATTATTTTCAAAACAGAAAAGCAGATTTAGAAAAAATTAAATAATTATATAATCTAAGTTATCTGTGAGAATCCAAATTCAGTTTATATTACTTCTATAAACCTTAAACTACAATGAATAAAGGTAATGGCATCACAGAGGTGTCTTTAGGTAGAATTCAGTTGTCCTAGCTACAACAATTAGATAAGAGAAAGAAAGAAAGGTAGTCCAAATTGGAAAGCAAGAAGTCAAATTATCTTTCTTTGCAGATGATACGACCTTCTATTTAAAAAGACTAGAGACTCCACCAAAACACTGTTAGAATTGGTAAACAAATTCAGCAAAGTAGCAAGATTTTAAAAAAACAAAAACTATTAGTAGCTCCTTTTCCTTTGCTCCCAATGTGCTTTGTACTTTTGTTACTACAATTGCCTTAATGTATTGGGACTATTTATGTGTATTCCCCTCAGAACATATAAGCGTGTCTTTTCATCTTTTCTCCTTGGCAGAGAGCACAGTGACTATGCATAGTAAGAATTCACTAAGAATTTGCCTAGTGAGGGAATTGAATAAATGTAGACACTTAAAAGTCACTTTATTGCCTTTATTTCCATATTTTCCCAGCTTTCCACAGTTGGGTCTGATTTTCAACATCTTTAATTCCTTCAATCCCAGATGGCCCAGAAAGGCACATAAAAATATATTAGACAGAGAAAAATAAAGAATTGGTGAGATTTGGTGAACTCTCTTCCTGTTTTGCGTTACTCGTCAATCTTGCTCTAAAGCTTGACATAAAAAGGAGTTTAGTCCAACTCCAAAACCACTAAGAGAGTTTAAGTATATATTTATTTTAAAATAAATTTCCATACAGCGCTAAGTTCATTTAGAACTTCCCTAAATCTTGCTTATCTTGTTTAATCAAAAAATGTATAACATACAATTCAACTACCTTAAGAACAAAACAAAATGAAAACCTCCTTCAATTTGAGTGAATCTTTAGCTCCTCCTTGTCAACAATTCTCACCCACAAGAATTTTTAATAACAAACTTAATGGAGAAAAGAAAAGGGAATTTAACCCTGACTGAAACCTTTTCCAGAACATTTATAGATTTCTCTAAGACCTTTAAGACTGGCTTATAAAACACTCACATTTTAAATATGGTGACATTAGCAGCAAAGAACTGAAAAAAGAAATTAATGGGAACTATAGAAATTCCTACCAGAAGAAGGAGACAGGTAAAAACACAATTTCCCATAACTATTTGACCTTTCCCTGTAGCTGAGTTCAAATGCTGGTGGATAAAAGAACTGTGTCCAACACAGGCATAATATACAGGATAGCAACTGGCATATCCTCTTCTGGAAGAGCCCTAATACAAGCCTAACAGAGCAGAAGCAGGACGCGGTGGAGTCAACAGTGAGGATATTCCAGCAAGGACACTGGAAGGCCACTTTGTCCTGAGTTCATATTCACAGCACACAGACTTCATATAAAATGTTAAAAATCTCTACCCACCTATTCTCATGATCTACTGACAGAATGAAAACAAGCAGTTCATTATACAGCCTACAACCTTCTATTCTGCTGCTAGATCATAGTATTTCTGATAGACTGTATATGAATTAATATGTGTGAATAAATCCTGTGGTTCTCTTCTGAAAGGTAAAATTACAGTGAATGGCACTTATGTTAGAAACAATGTAATAAATGGAAACATTTAAATTATCTCACAATTTGGTTAACTTCTCTTTGGTATTTATTTACTTAAAAGAATCTATAAAAACTTTAAAAATTAGGAGTGACTCGGGCCTCCTTTGACTTCTGAAAATGTCCAATGTCTGGTATGAAAAAGTTGCTCAGGGGATCTTCACTAAATGCTTGCTTCCAAAGGGAAGACTAGAACTGCATTGGGTTCCTAGACCTGTCTTTGGATTTTTAGAGGAGTCATATTTCATTAATGATATTATTGTTTCTTAGAAACAAGGCCAATCCGCTCCTCACATAGTTCCACATTGTTCCTAAATTCTCCTTATCACCTAAAGCAACTAAGCATGTCTTTCTTTGCAGTCTGAAGCATCTCAAACACCGTAATTATATAATTTAACTCTTTCTTCTTTCCCTTGTATGTTTCAGAAAACATATTACATACATAATAAACGTAATCCAGAGTACGTTAGACAATCTTGATGTTGTCAGAGACCCAGGGTCTGTCTGACTTTCTGCCCTGCTATACCAAGGGGGTGGCCTCCATTTTCATGTCCAAATTCAGGACTGGGGCCCTGCCTTCACATAAGCATTTCAAGAGTTAGAATGAAAAAGGGTGGGGAAGGCATAACTACTCTTTTTTAAGGAGATGTTTTAAGAGCAATACATTTTATTTGCTTACATCTAACCAGTCAAAATTATGTCATTTTGACACATGGACACTGGAGAATGTAGACTTTTATCTGAGATTCAATGTGCCCACTGAAAAGCTGTGGTTATTCTACAAAATAAAGGAGAAAGGATATTCCAAAGCAACAAGTTCTCTTAAACAGATACTAAAAAACAAAGAGTGACAATAAAATACACCCACACTAAGGTACACATCTAATCATACAGTCGGTAAGTAAATATGGAGGATATATAGTTAAAAAATGTTACTAAATTTTTTTTGCAAGTTTTTTTGGAAACAGAATAAGGTGCATTTTTGGGAGGTGTTGTGTTGTTTCCTTTTGTAATATGCATGTAAGTGGCAACTTAACATCTTGTTCTCTGGAAATAAACCAGATTTTAAAATAAACAACAATCATTATTTATAGTTGAGCTTGATAAATTAAGTATTTAATACCTAATAATATTTTTGGTCAAAAGCAAGTAAAACTATAATAAAATTTATCTTATTTTTCTGTGTGTTCAATTGGATTCAACTAATATTTATTGTGCAAGTACTATTCATCTGGTAATGTGTAAGGCACTGAATATTAAAAGTAAGTTTCTGGTTTAAATGAAACTGACCATATGTACTTCATGTCTTCCTTTACAAATCATATTTAAATGAGAGTAAAGATGTAAGAATAGTAATAAACTCAGAAAACTTTCAGAGAAAAGTGAAATTTAACCAGAGATTTTTATAAATATATAAATGAATTAATAATAAAGGTGGGAAAGGCACTGATGAAGTCACAGAAGGATTTCAAATTTGAAAGTGGAATACAGAAAAAGTGGAAGTGAGAAGTAATGCAAAAGTTAGAGTCGGGCATTGTTGAATCACTGTATTTTACGAGAACACATTGCGTGGAATGGCCCCACACTCTTTCACATACAACATGACTGGCAACATAGTAACAGCTAATAAGCTTAAGTAAACAACTGAAATCCTTGCTATAAAAATATGAAACAATGTCTCTGGATAAGAAGGTTCTGAGTATGATTTATAGCAGCTCAGAATAAAACTCTCCATTTTTTCCATTGGGAATCTCATGAAAATGTAGTACAGCAGCCAGCCATTTGCTCTTGCTCCATATGTGGGAAGATTCTAAAATATCTGTAAGAACATATGACTAAGGATCATGAGATTTTTGGAATAAGCAACAACACAAAACAGAAGGACCAAAATGAATGAATTGATCAATGTTGAAGATGAAACTGCCATTATTAGTGAAATAAATAGAACTTTGTAGTAAATCTAATTAATCTATTTAGAGATGCTTGAAAATGTACTGCAGTTATAAAATAAAAACATGTATGTAAAAAATAAGCAGTCATAAAATTCAAAAAATTGGAATATAAAAGATATATGTTAAATTTTTAAAAGATTAATAGTCTGAAAGAAAAAATCTTAGAAATATCAAATATAAAGCAAAAAGAAATATCAAATATAAAGCAAAAATATATTTTAAAAATACAAGGAAAAAAGTTAAAAGACATAGAGTAAAAAAGATTAATATTGGAGCTTCAATAACTGATTAAGGAGTTCCAGAAACAGAAAAAGAGAAAAATGTGAGATGGTAATAACGAGATAAATAATAGAAGAAGAAAAATTTCATGGTTGACAACAGAAATGGAGTTTTAGATGTAAAGGGCCAACTGAGTGCTGATGAGAATGAAAAAAAATGAAGTGTCAATTACAGGACACTCAGGAAAAGATAAAAATCAAATGATCAATACAGTTCTTCAGTAGGAATAGATGGTGAAAGACATTTTAAGGGTAACTTCAAAAGTTCTAGGACAAATTATTTCAATCCTAATATTAATACCTGGATAAATTAACATTCCGTTGTAAAAGTAAATTAAAATTTTTTTAGATATTAAGGACAAAGACACTTCCTTCACATCCATTATTTAAAAGTTAATTAAGGAGATACTCTGGCATGATAAAAATGGAATCCAAGAAAGAAGAGACACATAAGATCCAAGAAACATTACATTTAACCCAGGCATTTTTTCAGGGGGAGGGGCAACAGCGTATACAGTGGCATGCAAGTAAGAAGTATAATTTTTTTCTATATTGGTAAAAAGTAAAGTAGGTGGATGGCATATCAATATCACACATGGCCAAAAAAGCATATAAGAGGTTGCAGGAGGCCCTGTGGTGTCGACATATTAAAGAGTTTAGATACTAGTTGGAATTTTAAAGGTCAGTTCCCAAAAGATGTGCATTTACAGCATTGATAAAAGAATGTAGGTAGTATTTGCACATAGACTGTAGATGAATGTACATGTTTTAGTAGGTTCTTTTTTGTGTGTGTGTTGAGACAGAGTAGCACTCTGTTGCCCAGGCTAGAGTGCAGTGGTGCAATTTTGGCTCACCACAGCCTCTGCCACCCAGGTTCAAGAGATTCTCCTGCCTCGACCTCCTGAGTAGCTGGGATTACAGGCATGTGCCATTATACCTGAATAATTTTTGCATTTTTTTTTTTTTTTTTTTTTTTTTTTGGTGGAGAAGGGGTTTTGCCATGTTGCACAGGCTGGTCTTGAACACGTGAGCTCAAGCAATCCACCCACCTCGGCCTCCCGAAGTGCAGTGGTTACAGAAGTGAGCCATTGTGCCTGGCTTAGTATGTTCATTTTTTAAGTCTAATTATTTTATAGCCATAGTAGAGATAGTAGCCCAGATCTAAATATAAAATTCCACTCTAGATAAGACTTGTGTAAAAATGTTAACAGACCCTTGCAGCCTTGAAAAATTACACAAGATTCAGGAGTTTATGTTAATTGAAACACTAAACAATGTAACCATTTTAACTCCACAATTTGTAAAACAAGATGTTTATGTGCTTTTTTAAGACCCATAATATAATACCTAAGTACCTGGTTTCATTTGGTCATACAACCATAAGCATTTGTGAGCTACATTTGAAATAAGCAGAAATGCCCCAAATCATCATGCACTACTTCTTCTAATTGTCTGTCACATGCAGAAATGCTGTTTAGGATAAAGAAACATAAAACAAGTACTAAGGAAGAAAGTAATATTAGAGCATCACATAGTTCCATGTAGTTAAATGTAACACATGTTACAGTCACTACATGTAATTCTCACATTTGCTTGTCTATAAGTCCTAGTAAATGAGGTATTTACTTTTCTTTCCTTCATAACAAACATTATGATGGCTGAAATATCATAGCTAACTTCAATTCCTGTTTTCAGCAGCTATCTTGTTATTTTAACAGACAGCATGCTTCTACTGAGGCTTCCTGTAAAGTGTAGAAAACGAAACATCCTCCATCACAACTGCTTTAGTAACCTAACAGATGTAAAAGATGCATCTACATGCATTTTGTGTGTATACACTTCAAAATCATTCTATTATGTTAATCATGTTCAGAAGGAGGCTGTAACTCAAGAAAATGGAACTGTAAACTTTAACACAAGCTTACAGCTTTCAATAGCTATCATCCCTTTTCGCATTTGTGAAGTATGAATTAAAAAATACTCAAGTGGTCTATTTTAATTTTCCCTATAGATGTTAAACTAGCTCAACAAAAAATATTCTGGAACCATTACAAGTAAGGTAGTAAGAACAGGACTCTGCTGTATCCAATCCACTCTTCCATTCTCTGCCTTGCAGTTAGAGAAGACTTTCTTTAAATATGTATCTATTACACACACACACACACACACACACACACACACACAATATAATATATTAAAAGCTTTTAATTAGTTTGTAATTGCTCTTAAGATAAAGACCAAATATTTAATAAGGCTACAACACGCCCAGGATCCAGGTCCTGCAATCCACACCAAGATCCTCCCATGCAACTTACCCTCACTCCACGCTCTTTCATTTCTCTTAGTGCTTAGAAGATGC
>PVKV010009421.1:53774-81288 GCA_004027835.1 Alouatta palliata | reverse complement strand
GCCTTGAGTATTTCCTAAGCCTACCCACACCCACCTTGAGTATTTCCTAAGCCTACCCACATCCGCCTTAAGTATTTCCTAAGCCTACCCACACCTGCCTTGACTACTTCCTAAGCCTACCCACACCCGCCTTGAGTATTTCTGAAGCCTACGAACACCTGCCTTGAGTATTTCCTAAGCCTACGCACACCTGCCTTGAGTATTTCCTAAGACTACCCACACCTGCCTTGAGTATTTCTGAAGCCTACGAACACCTGCCTTGAGTATTTCCTAAGCCTACACACACCTGCCTTGAGCATTTCCTAAGCCTAAGCACACCTGCTTGAGTATTTTTCCTAAGCCTACCCACATCTGCCTTGAGTATTTCCAAAGCCTATCCACACCTGCCTTGAGTATTTCGTAAGCCTACGCACATCTGCCTTGAGTATTTCGTAAGCCTACCCACACCTGCCTTGAGTATTTCCTAAGGAGTATTTCGTAAGCCTACACATGCTTGCCTTGAGTATTTCCTAAGCCTACGCACACCTGCCTTGAGTATTTCCTAAGCCTATGCGCACCTGCCTTGATTATTTTTCCTAAGCCTTGAGTATTTCCTAAGCCTATCCACACCTGCCTTGAGTATTTTTTGTAAGCCTATGCACACCTGCCTTGAGTATTTCCTAAGCCTACACACACCTGTCTTAAGTATTTTTCCTAAGCCTACACATACCTGCCTTGAGTATTTCCTAAGCCTACGCACACCTGCCTTGAGTATTTCCTAAGCCTACACACACCTGTCTTTAGTATTTTTCCTAAGCCTACACAAACCTGCTTCCTAGGTTGTCTTAGTGCATGCTCCTCCCAGAGGAGACCCTAGACAAGGACTTGAGGGTAAGAGGTTTCAGTGGAAAGTGATCCCTGGAGAGAAGCAGCCGCTCAGTGGCACGGTGGGGTGAGGGATGGGGTGAGCGATGGTGCCCATGAGGCAAGTGACAGCTGTGGTCCAGTGCAGCCTAACCCCAGGACGGGACTCCAGGAGGCAGCATGGAACCCAGCCCAGAACTGCCCTGGTGAAGGGGCAAGGAGGCTGGCGCTCATCCCCAGGTCCCCATCAGTTCTGGCCAGAGCTGCTTGCAAGGCTGCTTCCAGCCTGCCCCACAGGCCAGCTGTTTACCCCTGCAACCTCGAGACGTGCCTCAGGGAGTCATTTTACCCCTCCAACCTCGAGACGTGCGCCAGGGAGTCACAGGCATGGCAGTAATCAGCCACATGGGTACACGCTGAGATGATTCAGGCACGGATCACCCCTGATACAGGGGTGTTCGGGGTTTAGGGAGGAGAAATGGACAATGTCAGTGTGCTTTGGGGCTGGACGCAGTGGTGCATCCCTAAAATCCCAACACTTAGAGAGGGCGAAGTGGGAGGATGGCTTGAGCCTAGGAGTTGGAGGCTGTAGCAAGCCGTGATCGCACCACCACATTCCAGCCTGGGACACAGAGTGAGACCCTGTGTAAAAAAAGTGCTTTGGTGACAAGGAGCAAGGGCTATGAACACACAGAGGGGCTACTAACCCAGACTGGGCTGCCAGGTGGGGGATCCATCTGTAAGAAGATGCCACCACGTTCATCAGAGGTTAGTGGTGAAGGCAGTGTGGGGAGGAAGACCGCTTACGGGAATGGTGTGTGGGGCCCTGAGGATCTAAGAGGAGGGGAGTGGGAGGACTGTGCATGGGAGAAGCATCTAGGGAGACCTGCAGGGCCAGGTGCTGTTGGGCTTTGCAGGTCATGTGGATAATTTCTTGGCCACAGGACATCATTGAAGAGGTTCAAGCTAGGAGCCCACAGAGCCAGGCTGGCCTGTGGTGAGTGGACTGTGATGCCTGAGCAGGGCTGCCCTGGACCCATGTGAGACCCTGGGCAGGCTGACCAGCTAAAGACTGCCATGCACATTCAGGCAGGACATGATGCAGGCTGAACTAAGGACCCCAATAATGGATGCAGGCAGATTTAGCATGAACACACTGTTGTGAATTAAAGGTTTCCAGGAGCAAATGCTGAGCTAGCAACTCCTCTCTCGGGGGCAGAATTAATCCAGGAACCTCTCCAATGGGACCCTAACATAGAGCAGATGAAAGGCCATCAGAAATGAGGCAGTGCCAGGAAACGTGGGCTCCTGTTCCACGAAACTCGCTGTTGGGAGGGCACCTGTGATTCCGTGATGGTTTCGAAGTAATTGGTTCCGCAGGTCATGACGACCTTGTACCCAGGACAACCTTGAAGTAAGCATCCTAATAGCAGCTCCTTGTTGCTCAGAGGGTATGTAGGATGCCTGCTGGCATAATTCACTGGCATACGAAAGACATCACCTTCAAGACAAGAGGTGAAGAGTTCTGCCCATGTGACGCGAGCCTTCCGAGGCAGACTCCCTCCCTCCACAGAAAGCGGCAGGACCAGTGTCTGTGTGTAATTTGGTGCAATTTCTCCCTACCGGCTCTGATTCCCACTGAGCAATGCTGGTCCCTTCTGCTCCTTGGGTGTGATGGTCCCAGGTTGCTGGGCTCCTGGCCAGTTTCTGAAGGATAAGCGTGAAATCCCCATCTCCGAAAAGAGTGCTTCAACAGCTCCTCCTTGATTTGTCCAGGCATTTTGGAGTTTGAGGAGTCTGGTCCTACAGAGAATCAGGCTGGGATCTCCGCAGGAGAAACTCAAAGACACCAACTCTCTTTCCAGAGGCACTGCAGTGTCAGATCTGCCCAGAGAACCCTGAGTCTTTTGGACAAAATAAAATATTCGTGCATTTGGAGGACTTTTAGGACTCAGAGTCAGGAGCAAGATGAAATCTTAGAAATTTAAACCTGGAGCAGTGCAGATATTGAGGAGGTGAGTGGCTCCTCAGTTGTGAACTTTCCAGTTCAACTGGAGAGTTGAACAAGGAGAATAAAATAAACAAGGAGAATAAAATAAACACCCCGTGTCAGTTTCATATGTGATAGGGATGGAGTTATTGTGACCCTAGACTCATGGGCGGAGCACACGAAGCTCGCAGAAACAATGGCCAGGCTTGTGTTGCTGGAGCCTCCATTCTTCCTCCATAAAATGAGGAGTGTGAGGCTGCCTGAGCCCCTGCGGGAGAGGGAGCAGCCACGGCGCTGGAGAAGGTGGGGACCAGGGCTGTGGGTCCCCCCACCAGTTCTCCCTCCCTGGGTGGCCCCTCAGCATTGTTAGGGGCTCCTGGAGGTTGACCAGTGAGAGGACCCCTGGCTGGGCTGACTCCTCACTGACGGGGTCGGAAGCTGATTCTCATACCACCCTCTCTGGTATGTGGTCCTGGCTTGATGCTCATGACATGCATCCCCCTGTCTTCTGGCCTAACAGTGACTTCAGATCCCTAACACACTGTCACTGCAGCTGTGAGGCTGAGTTCCAGCCAACAGTCTCTGAACCACTGAACGGAGTAGGGTCTCTCTTCCACCCCAAAAACCAGCATACGGCACTGCGAAGTGAGGACAAATACAACTTTTGTCATGTGAAGCCACTGGAGCGTGGGGGCTGTAGGCAGAGCTGACCCTGCTTTCACTGGCACACAGGAGCGAGAGGGCAGCAAGAGAAAGAAAGTGGCAGTCATGGGAGGTGAGGGGTGGGGGTGGGAATGACGAAGGGGGCGGGACACGGGGCCGCACCCCAAACACGTGCTCTGCCACCTTGCAGGTCCCCCTGCTAAAGTCTGGGAAACCACAGTGAGCCAGAACACAGATGGACAGGGACTGAGGCTGGGTTCTAACCTGACCCGCAGAAGCCGTGTCCACTGCTGGGCACCCTCTATAAACACACAAAGGTGCACGGATGGGTTATTTGTCATGTCATGATGGGCTACACAAGAAAAATGCCTTAAAAGGCAGGAATCTTCTCGGAGCCCAGCGGTCCCACGTTATCAAGATAGGATCAGGTTTCCCGCGGGGCGCAGTGGCTCACACCTGTAATCCCAGCACTTTGGGAGGCCGAGGTGGTGGATCACCTGAGCTCAGGAGTTTGACACCATCCTGGCCAACATGGTGAAACCCATCTCTACTAAAAATATAAAAATTAGCCTGGCATTGTGGCGGGCGCCTATAATTCCAGCTACTCGGGAGGCTGAGGCACAAAAATTGCTTGAACCCAGGAGGCGGAGGTTGCAGTGAGCCGAGATTGTACCACTGCACTCCAGCCTGGAGGACAGAGTGAGACTCCATCTCAAAAAAAAAAAAAAAGATAGGATCAGGTTTCCAATGGAACCAACACTCATAAGAGTGGACACCACCCACACCCAGCAGCTGCCAGCGGCTGACCTGCCGCGTGTTCTGCCCCTGGCATTGCCACTCCATTCAGCCATGAAATCCTGCTCTGGGGTCTGCATGAGTGCTAAGGATATTTAACAGCAGAATATTCAAACAGCAGAAATTTCACATGCAGGCGAAAGCATGTGGCACGCCTGTGAGTTGGGCTGGCAGAGAAAAGGCACTAAAAATACAGAGGAAGGAGGGGATGGTGGCCACTCCTGACTTCCAGCAGCACCAGCGGCGGCCAGTTAGCCCGGGGGTGCCATGGGCAGCCTCCGGGGCCTGGCAGGAGGTGCTGGGCTGGAGCGGTCTCTGCAGGCTTCTGGCCGGAAAATGCTGGAAGGCCATGGCCTGGATTTTGCTGCCACACAGATACATGCGGGTGGCATCATTTCCAAATGCACAGAAAGCACAGCCGGTGAAAACGAGGTGAAATTCCCATGGAAATCTTCAAATGTGGGGCCGGGAAAGGCTGTGGTCTCCTGGCTGTTGCATAAAAGATTCTTGTGTTTGAAACAGCAGCCTTTTATAGATTTCTCCCGTGGCGTCCTATTCTCTGACAGTATTTATGATGAACGTTGCGTTAGCTGGAGCCTCTGCTAGGCTTTTTACCACATGCTTCCCATTGGCTGCTCCAGGTTCCCCGATCCCTGGTTCTAGGTCTGGGGTCCTTTCCGGCACTCCCCTTCCCCCCATATCCTGCTGTCTAACGCACAGTCACGTCGTGCTCTTCCCCCTCAGCCACATCTTTCTGACCCTCTCCTTCCTTCATCCACATGTCTCAATATCCTCCACCAAAGTTTCGCTTCTCCAAAGTCCTATGTACCTGGTTATGGTAACTCAATCAGCTCAAACTTTTATTCTCCTTGCATTGCTATAAAGCCAGCCCCACCCTTCCTGAACCTGGGAATCCAGCATCTGGCCACATAAGGTCCTATACGGCATTCTTACACATCTGCAGAAAACCCAGAGTTACGAGAGAGATGGATGAAACCAGTGTCAGAATGAAACGGAGCTTTGCCAACTGGAAAATGCCCTAAGCGTAATTATTTATTCTTTATTTAACATTGAGAGTGCAGAAATGTGATTTAGGTAAGAATTTAGGTAGGCAGACTTATGTGGGGCCAAGAATTTTGCTCAAAGTCGATAAGGTGACACCTGCCCAGGAGGGCTCTACAGGTGCCCTGAGATCGCCTTCCGTCTGCCCTGCTCACCATCCTAGCCACAGGGCACCCTGACAACACGGAAGGTGACTTGGACAGGTCTCTAACGTAAACATGATTGATAACAAAATCAAGAATCAAAATCGTCATGAAGGGTAGGAGCCCCAGACTGAAACCGGAGGTGTGCTGAGCGTCTTCCAAGAACTGATGTGCCCGTGTTTCCTAAGTCTGCACTCAGCAACACTGCACTGGGGGCTGGAATCTGCCACGGTGAGGGCATTGAACCATGGACATTGGCACACTGCAAGTCAGCTCCTTCTGCTTTTGGAAATCTGCTACGGTGAGGGCATTTACACCATGGATATTGGCGTGCTCTAAGATAGCTGTCTTCTGCTTTCTGAAGAGCCAGGTGCAAGGTATTTATCGAGCACACCACTGAGTGAAACCATTTATATCCCTAATGCAAGTGAATTGTTTTACTAGTTCTTCACCATCTAATGGGAAATTTCTACAGAATTTCAGTCCATCCCCCGATCTGCTTTGGTACCTGAAATGTGTCTTGGTACCTCACCTTACCCGTGTAAGCGCTGGAGCAACAGAACACGACCCCCCGGCCCCCGCTCTGGAGCAGGGCAAGCCTCATGCTGGATGGTGGATGGGAGGTGACACTGCTTCTCCCCGACCCAAGGACAGCACGGGGTATCTTGAACCAGAGGACACCACATGTACTTCTTTCTATCCAATGACTGTTGATGTTTCATCACTGGCCAGCTCTGTGAACCTGGGTAGTCGCATTGCCTTTCTGAGCCTCGTCAGAATCATTACTTAGAAACTATGGACAATCATACTAATTCCAAAGTATCATACAATTACAGGTAAGTGTGAGACACAATTACAGGTAAGTGTGAGATACAATTACAGGTAAGTGTGGGATACAATTACATAAGTGTGGGATACAATTACAGGTAAGTGTGGGAATGATTTGCATTTATTGATTTGCCTGTGAGTTTTTAGTGCCAACTAATCACTCATCCATAAAATTCACCAGAATATCACATTATTTGTGTGATAATATAAGTGAAATAAAGTTTAAAATTCTGACATACTCTTTTTCTGAAAAGCAGTTAAAATTTTAAACATTGATCAAAATGGTTTGCCTATGTCTTAGCTCATGCAGAAATGATAATTTATAGATAGGTGTATAGCGAATTTATCGAATGGACCCTGTCATCTAAGTGTGCTGGCACCTTAACTGAAGGCGTCGTGGGCCTGGCCTTGACTCAGGAGCGTGAGGGTGCAGTGGTGGCGCTGACGGCAGCAGCTAGCGTGTGTTAGGCACTCAGTGTGCAAAGCACGGATCGCAGGCCCCAACACTCATGCTTGAGCTGCCTCTTCCCACTTCATCCTCACAACACTCCTGCCATAGCCGACCACTATTGCTGCACAGCAAGAAATGTGCCTGGTCTCTGTCCTGGGTTCCTAGGAGGTAACATCTGAGCCTGCGGGATTTCCTGAGTGACAGGAATTTCTTACTCAAGGTGGTCCCTAGGCATCTTAGGGTCTGCCTGGGCCTGGCCACACCAGAAAGGCCAACCATGTGATTACAGGGTGGGGCCACATGGTATAGCTGACCTTTGACCTCCCAAAAGGAAGGAGGCTTGACATGGAGCTCAGCACCTGGGCAGTAAGCCAGCAGTGATCCCTACAGAAGGAGGCCCTGGTACAAACTCACAGACGTGTGGGAGGGAAGTGCCCCCTTCCACAGGGACAGGGCACGGGAGCCCTCTGTCGGGACCCTCCTGACCTCGCCCGGCCCTGGGTGCTTCTCCGTTGGCGGGTCCTCAGTGTGGCCTGCGTAGCAGAGCTGCAGCTGTAAGGACAGAGCTTTTCTGAGTTCTGTGAGTCGTTCTAGTGAACTCTGGGAGCCCTGGACTTGTAGGCAGGTGTGAGAGTGGCCTGGGGAGCCAGAGACTTGTTGCTGGCATTGAAGCAAGTGCCATGTGGGCAACTATGTCCTTTAACCTCCAGACTCCAATGCCAATGTGGGGGGCTCATGCCAGGACTGCATCACGGCCCACCCAAGTATCCCCTCGCGCCTTCTGGTGGGGAAACTGAGACTGCAGACGGGAAACAGCCAGCACCCTCCTCCCTCTAGCTTGCGACACGGGTGAGTCAAGCCCTGGCAGTGCGCCCGAGCCACGCTGCAGAAACCTGTGTGCCCTGTGAACATGCTGTTTCCTCCGATCACCCTGTTACAGCACATCAAAGACCACGAGGAACGAGGGTTCCCATGAGGACGCCTCCCCAGAGAACGGGAGGAGAGTCTCCTGTGTGGGGATCTGGGGTTTCCTTTTGGTTTAATGTGCAATAGCACACAGGCCACATTAAAAGGTTTTTTTTTTTTTTTTAATCTCATCCCAAAACAATGAAAACAGGAGATCCCAGTAGACACAGGAGTGTTCAAGAAAAAAAAAGTACCGTAATGAGCTCACAGAAGCGCTGCATCTGACACACACGCGAGCTCTGCTTAGCCGCACGCCGCCGGCCTCTCCTGTCTGCTGTCGCCAGCCGGCTTTCCTGGGCCGCCGGGAGCAGGATGTGGTTTCTCTTACACGGCGTTGAACGCAAGGAATTTGTTTATTTTCGTTCATTTCCCATGGATACAGGCAGATGTGTTGAGCTTTAACTCAAACAAGTGCCCACGGACGCACTGACGTGTTTTAAGCCGGGGCTGTGCAGAGGCCTTGCTGCGGCGGTGTCTGCTCCATCCTGAGCTGGTGATTACAGCCCCCGAGAACCTGATATTAAGCTGCTCTCTGAGTCTCATCCAGGCATAATGTGCTGCTCCGCTGAGAGGCTGGCGCTGGGAGAAGACGGGGAGGGCGGCACCACAGCCATCACGAGGCCGTCATGCAGCCAAAGCCACACTTTCCGCAGCCAGCAGCAGGCAGCCCGGTGAAGGGGGCGGTCAGAGGCCAGGCCCAGCCCGCCACTGTCACAAGCGCAGGGAAAGCCTGTTCGGGAACGGCTTCCACAGGCAGGGGCAGCCTGTCACACTCCGAAGGGCAGAGCCTTTGTGTTCGTTTCAAGACGTCGACTCCTCAGGGTAAACTGCCAGCAGTGGCGTGGGCACAGCATCCCTCGGGTGACCCAGGTGCCTGCCACCCTCATAAGACTGATCATGCGTCCCTCTTGGCCACCCAGGTAATGGAGTCAGGGTGGCTGAGCCAGCATCTGTGTCCCCGCCTGTCATTCTTTTGGGGTGCAGCCTTGCTCTTTGCTCTGTGCTCCGAGCCTGTTCCTACACAGGGCAGGGCACTCTGAGCCTTGTCCGGGCAGCCCTGATGCAGCTTTATGGCAAGGCCCGAAACTCAAGCAGTGGAGAGAGGGGGACCCTAAAGACAGGCTTCTGGTGACAAAGGCAGATGCGGCAGAGGCCAGCTCTTGCTGTGCCTCCCTTACCCAGGAGCCCCGGGAGTCTCCTGTGGGCCTACGCAAAGCGGTGCTGCCCCAGGGAAGCCCCTGGTGGCTCAGGCTTCCACGGAGCCCACGCCCACCGAAACGTACAAAAGGCGGCTGAGAGTGACGTAGTGCCTCGCGGAGCCATGCCGCCAGTCAGGGTTGGCTTTGGAGGAACAGGACACATCTCCGGTCATTTGTCTCCTACACACAGTGCACCTGTTGCTGTTTCAGGGACGAAAAGCATTTCTGACTGCGAGGCTGACATGGAGGTCAGAGAAGCTCTGCCCCAAAGTACATCACGAACAGCAATGACAAACCAAGCCTACTGGCCGTGCTGGATTCAACCAACGAAGACGGGAAACTCTGTGATAACGACGGCCGACCACCTGGATAGAGAAAGCAGCGTGAACCTAAGAGCACATCCCGGTAACGCCAACCCTTGCTGTGATTAGCCCGGGCAGAGACGCAGACCATGTTGTGTGTGGTGTTTGCTCACCTAGCGACTGTCCTTGACCCCAAACGAAATCTCACACATGCCACCTTCTGTTCTTTCCCCATCTTTCCCAGCGTAGGATGAGCTCTGAGCTTTTGCTTGCCTGTGTCTGCGTTCTCTCTGAGGGTGTCAAAGCACATGTTTATACTCTGAGGTTCATCCGTGGAATATGCAGCTTGACTCAGGGTGAAACTGCAGAATGAGATAAATCGGCTGAAACCTGCTCCAACGTGGGTTCTTAGGCTCAGCTGGAGCTTTTCTGTATTCTTATTTAAAGTGGTGAATCCCCTGTTAGCCCCACAGCCGTGTGGTCCCGGTGACAGGACATGCTCAGAGGGGATCTGTCCAACCCAATGGACTCATGGAAGCCAGTTCCCTCCCGTCTTAAACTGTCCAATGTTTGGTTTTTAGATCCAGCAACCTGATTATGAAGAGTATCTTTTTTATATGCCTGTTTGACTTTTGTGATACATTTTAATGTCACTTAAAAATTGGGTTTCAGGGCTGCTTTTGGCCAGGTGCAGTGACTCACACCTGTAATCCCAGCACTTTGGGAGGCAAAGGTGGGCAGATCACGTGGGGTCAGGAGTTCGAGACCAGACTGGCCAATATGGGGAAACCCTGTCTCTGCTAGAAATACAAATATTAGCTGGGTGTGATGGTGCATGTCTGTAATTCCCAGACACTTGGGAGGCTGAGGCGGAAGAATCACTTGAACCTGGAGGTGGAGGCTGCAGTGAGCCAAGATCGCACCATTGCACTCCAGCCTGGGCGACAGAGCAAGACTTGGTCTCAAAAAAATAAAAATAAAAATAAAAAAATAATAATAATAAAAATTGGGTTCAGGACAGCATACCTTGTCATTTTAGAATCAGTTTCTGACACAGAGTTGCTACCTCCCCCAGGTCCCTGATGCAGTTCCCAGGCATCTCAGAGCTGTGGTCCCAAATGCACTCCAGAGCTTCCCGTGGCCTGAGGTCCCTCCTGTTCCTCCCTGAGTCACTCTCCTTCTCCGTGGCTCAGCACCTAGCTGTCCCCTCCTTCTCAAGCCACTACCAGACCCCATCCTGCCTCACCTACCCTTACAAAAATCCCCCAATCTATCTACGGAGATGGCCTGCTCACAGTCCCCCTCCATGTCTTCCCCAGAAGTTGTTTAAAAACGTGATGAGTTTCCTTCTGAAACACACGCAGAGGCTGAATCGGAGCTGAGTCCCCTGCCTGGCCCTCCCCTGGCTGTTGTATTCCCTCCTGTCCTGTACCCCATTTTCTGGGCCCAACCTTGGGGACTCCTCTCACTCTTTCCAGTGCAGGACTTGCTCTCAGGCTTGAGGGCTTTAGGACACACATCATCCGCCCACCTCCTACTTCACCACCAACCACATCTCAGCCTTCTCTTTCCTGGGGGATGGCCCTCCCCTGAAGAGGCTCCCAGTGTAACTCGGGCTTCCATCTACCCTGGGGAAATGGGAGCCTGACCTGGTACATCTGGGAGGAAGGCTGGGCATGTTTATCCAGACCCTCCTTTCTCCTGGGAGTGAGGAGCCCAGGAAACATGACCCCCCAACTCTGTTACACCATGGAGACTGAGGGCCACGTGGGCACACCTGCCACAGCTACCACGGCTACGCTCTGAGGCTGTGAGCAGGCACCTGGCTCGCACAGAGGGCATCCTGCAGCTTGTACTTGGGTGCAGCCGTCTTACTGTGCTGAAGCTGCGATAACAAAACATCTCAGACGGAGGATTTGTAAACACCAGCGACGTGCTGCTCACCGCTCCGGAAACTGAGAAGTCCAAGATCAAGGTGCTGGCAGGTTCCGTGGCTTTTTTCTGCTTCATGAATGGCGCCTCTTTCATAAATCATTAATCCCATGTATGGAGGCTCTGTCCTCCTGACCTAATCCTCTCCCAAACCTCCACTTCTTGTTCATACTGCATTGGAGGCTAGGTTTCAGCATAGAAACTGGGTAGAGCTGGAAACCTGGCCTCCATCCTTGTAAAGGTGCTCAGATTCTGGGTGAGGCTTCCTCAGAGAGCCTGGAAATGTTCAAATGGCCCCCGCCAGAGCAGCGGCTTCTGACCTCTGGCACTTCCTACTGCAGGCATTAGCACCGTTTGCCTGTGCTTGTATTTGCATATAGCGAGCTTCACCCACTGCGATGCACACCACAGGAGAATGGTGATAGGGCTCGGCTGTGTCCCCACCCAAATCTCGTCTTGAACTGTAATCCCCATAATCCCCACATGTTGAGGGAGGAACCCAGTGGGAGGTGATTGGATCACGGGGGCGGTTTCCCCCATGCTATTCTCATGATAGTGAGTGAGTTCTCACCAGATCTGATGGTTTTATAAGTGTTTAACAGCTCTTCCTTCACAAGCTCTCTCCCCTGCCACGGTGTAAGACCTGCCTGCTTCCCCTTCCACCATAACTCTAAGTTTTCTGAGGCCTCCCAGCCATGCACAACTGTGTCAATTAAACCTCCTTTGTTTATAAATTACCCAGTCTTGGAAGCTTCTTTCCAGCAGTGGGAGAATGGACTAATGCAGAGAGGGAATGCATCTCCTCTGTTCAGAACTGACACAGGGTGTCTGAGCTGGCACCAGCTGCAACCCGCAGAGGCCTCCATGTGAACTCAGCTAGCTGTCTACCCTTTCCCAGCTCAGGGCCTCTGTGTGTGTGGCTCCTCCCACCCTAGATGGAGTTCCCACCTCTAAGCCCATTCATACCTGCAGGACCCACCTAGCCAGGCAACCAGCACAAGCTTTCCCAGCCTCCTGCTCTGAGCTGAGGGCCCACTGGGAACAGGGGAGGTCCCTGGATTCCAGGGCCTGCCACTGTGTGTGGCCCGGAGCCTGCCTTTGTAACGCTGCCTTCTTCTGTTCCATTAGGGTCAAAAGACAATCGCAGCTAAGGAAGGGGTCCTGGAGAAGGCAGAGCTGTTCCCCTTCATGTGATGGCAATGATGACAAGGTGACAATTACGGTGACGATGTGAACCATCCTGTACTAAGCCCATGTCTGCTTCGGGCACGGGATAAGTGCCTTACCCATGTGTTCGCTCCTTGCTCTGCTTGTCCCTAACTGTAGGAGGATGGCTGATGTGTGAGGAAGTTAGATGGCCATGTGCAAGCCCAGCAGCTGGGGAGCGGCAGGACCCAGCGGGAACCAACCTCTGAACCCAATCCGCGTTTCCCATGGGGTCTGGCTCCTTTGGGAAAAGCTGAGTGTCCGTGCAGGGGGTGGACTGTAAGGGATGCACAGGCCATTGTGATGTGCACTAGGCTGGGACCACAGTTAACTTATTCAAGCAGAAGGGTGAGTTGGTAAAAGCCCAGATTCTTTCTTCTGTCTCTCCTTTGACTCTTTCATCTGCATGCCTTGGGTTTATATATATGCATGCCCATATGTGTATACATGTATGCATGCATAAACGTACATGTACGTATTCATGTACATGTGTACACATAGGTATAATATGCACCCATGCAGGTGTACACACATGTATTTGTGCATACGTGTGCATGTGTATGCATGTGTATGTACATTCAGATTCATGTTTATATGTGCACACGTGTATAGACATAGTTTTCATATTTCCCTGAGAAAAAGACATATTCTGGTTGCATAAGCCTTTCTTTGTCACTTATTTCCTCTAGCCCTTAATTTTTTTTCCTCGTTTTTCTTTTTCAGCTTGTGGTCTAGTGAGCATATAATGAACTAGTCAGATCTCAAGTGCTATCATTCAGTGAGTTCTGACCAATGCTCATTCCTGAGTACCCTACACATCGAGCAAACTACAGACGATTCCATTACCCCAGAAGGCAGCTCAAGCCCCCCAGTCACCCCTACCTCACACCCCATCACCCATCTGTGCTCTTCTGTTGGGTTTATTTAACTTTGCCTGGGGTTCCCCAGCCTTCATCTCCTTTGGAGTTTCTGCCATTCTCCCGGGTCTGATTTTGTTTTTGCTCCCAGGACTTACTTCTAAATTCACATTAAAAAGTCTTCATTTCACACATGAGGGGCCAGAAACATCCCTCTGTTTTTCTCTTGCCCTTCAGACCAACCCCTGCAGGCCACTCCTGTCCTCCTAGAAGCTGCTCGCAGATTGGGCAGGGATCAAAAAGCTGCATAAAGTTGACCCAGTCATTGTCATTTAATGTTAGGTCGGTGCAAAAGTAATTGTGGGTTTTGCCACCTTTTTTAATGACAAAAATGCAATTTATTTACTCCAATCTAATAGTATTTACTGTCCTAAGCATTTTGTATGTGTCAAACCTCAGGATACACCTGTGGGTCCACACAGCCAGCACCCTCATTTTAGAGATGAAGAGACTGATGTTCAGAGCGGTTCAGAGTCAGGTGATCTGCCCAGGTGACCCATGGGCGAGTGTGGAGGCCAGCTGGAGAGCAGGACTCAGTGGCCATGGAGTGCTGCTCTCCAACCAGACCATTCCCTTTGCTCCCAGAGTGTGGGAGAGGCCGCCTCTGGCTGCTTTTGTGCAGCATAAAATGACGTCTTTTGTCACGGTGTCTGGGAAGCTGGAGAAGGTGCACGCCCATCAGGACCCCCACCGAGCCCCAGGCATCAGGATTTCCTCTTCCCAAGTCTCCCACGGGGTGTTCTGCAAAGTCTTTTCCAGCTCCTAAGACCCTCCTGCTACCAGCCCCTCTCCCCGACTTCTCACTTTTCCTGCTCTTCCAGTCACCCAAGTCTGGCTTCCTCTCCCAGCCCATGAGCCGGCCTTGCCCAGATCCTGTGGTGATGATTCCCAGTGGGTGCTGCTCGCTTCCTCAGGCCCCTGGCAGATGGCTCTCCTGTGCCCATGGCTCCAGGCCTGGGGACCCCGGCCCCCCAGGTCCCTCCCTGGCCTGCTCTGTGGTCCTGTTCCTTTCTACCCCTTCACTGTCTCTGCTCCCAGCCACTGCGCCACCATCAACAGCTGGGGCTGCCCCTCCAAACTCATGGTGTCAGTGAACTACCCGTGGGCCGAGTGCTCCCAGACCTACACCCCAGGCCAGAGCCCTCGTGCTCCTGCCCCGATGGGTTCCAGCCACCCTCTGGGCATTTCCACCAAGCCACCAGGGAGACACCACATCTCTCCCAACGATCCTGTCTCAGTGAACGGTTCTGTCCCAGAACCCCACTCGGCTTTCCTGTCTCCCCTTCTTCCTAACCTACTTCTAAGCAATCGCTGGGCTTACTCATCTCAATCCCAGACTGCCCTCAAAAGAGGCTTCTGGTTTGCGGGTCCTTCGTCACCAGGAGTGGGGAGTCAGCGTCTCTCCCACAGCCCCCCAGCTGCCTGCAGGCCCCTCACCTCAGGCTTCTCAATGGGACAGGCTGAGCTGCGCTCTGAGAAATGGACATTCTCTGGCTGTCACGAGGGTCGTTAGAAAACAAGTCACTTCCACAAGCAGCACAACCGTTCAGGAATCTGATTCCCTCCCTGACGTGGCTAAGAATAACGCGCCTTGTTAGCACATTCAAAACAGTGGCACGAAATTACATGGGGCGCGCTAACAACCACGTTGGCAGCTCAGCGTGAGGTCGCTTTTCCTCCCATGCAGCTCCATGGGAATTCTTAAACACGCTTTCTCCCAGAGCAGAGCGGGCAACATGTTCTTATTCTAATTATGCTGGTAATTAGAGCGCAGGTCTTTGAACCTCAAGCAGCCATGTTCCCTCCTCCAGGACTCACGCAGGATGAGAAGTGGGTCTGAAGCTTTCCTGCTGCCCAAGGCTGTTTGCTGCTGCTGTGGAGGGACCTTAGAAATAAACCCACCTGTGGATTTGTGTGTTTGTTTGTTTCCTTGCCTCGTCATAAATTGCTGGTGTCCAAACCACTATTTTGTGTTCTGTATGTATTGAAGCAAATAGCAAAGAGCTTTTTCCTCTTTCTCATTGTGATTTGAATTTTGTGGCGTGCAAGAGCTGACATTTCATTATTTCCACTAAAGCTTGGAATCGGAGACTGATGATCCAAAGGAACAGTACGGGGAGGGCATTTGTTTTATTTTGTGAGGTCTGCATTTGTCTGTGCATTTGAATAGGGTGCATGTCTTCAGTTGAGCAATGGATTCCTCCATATCAAAATTTTCAAATATAAACTGAGCCAAAGGAGCAAGCTGATTTACAAAGCGATTTCTGCAGAATGAATGATAGCCTTAACTAATTGCCAGAGTACATTCTAGACACCTTACATTGACAAGAATGAATGTGTCCATTTTGAAGAACGAGGGTAAATAAATATTCCAGGCTCTGAACAAACCTGGGAAAGACCTGGGCATGGAAATCCAATCTCTTGTCAACACCATCAAAAAATGTGTTGAGATGTCCTATAAGCTCGGTGTGGGTCACATGCTTTGGGTGATAAGAGATGTCAAAGGCCTCGGTGCTCCATGGTTCCCAAGCCAGTGAAACACAAGTGCACATACCTGTATATTGAATGTCAGGATGCCTGTGCTAACTGCAGTAGATAACCAATGTATAGCCCAGGGCTCACAGGGTGACAGAGGAAGGGGTCTTGTTCCAGACCCAGGAAGATCTTGCATGTCTGTCTTGCTCTATCTGACTGTTTTTTAAAAACATCCTTACTAAAAAATAATAATTCTTAAGATTATCACATTATGTCTATTTTCGGCTTATATCTAAGCTATATAAAATTCTCTAGGCAAATATCTGGAAAAAAAATTAAAACTTCTAAAATCTTACTTATTGAAGGAACAAATAGACAACTTAGTGTTGGAAAAAATTAACCTTAATATCAGAAACAGCTCAGAACTACAATCAATCAAATGTAGGTTAAAGGCAGGACCTATAAGAACAGTGAGAACACTCAGCCTGGACCCTCAGCAAAGATGGGAGACTTCTTGTTCCAGACATTTAAGGACATTTTGGTCTAATCATTAGTTGACCACTAAGATAACTGAGCAGAGACTTCAGTGGCCACATAGGATTTTAAAGATTACAGACTATAAAATTTGTTTAGGAAGTTTACTAAACAAAGAATAATGACAAACATGGAGGAAGGGGAAGAATCTGATTCCCTGAGTTGGCACATTATGTCACATAAAATGTCTAACTCTCAACAGAAAGCTATCAGACAAGGAAAGAGGCAAGGAAGTGTGACCCACGCACAAATAAAAGAGTATTTGATACAAACTATCCCAGGGGAAAACCAGACATAAAACTTTTTAGACAAAGCCTTTAAATCTGCTGTTGTAAATATGCTCAAAGAACCAATGGAAGGTATGAGAACATTGTCTCAACAAATCAAAAACATCAATAGAGAGACAGAAATGATAAGAAAATAATCAAATAGCAAGTCTGGAGTTAAAAACTACAGTAACTGAAATTAAAAACTCACCAGAAGGAACCAATAGCGGACTTCAGTAGGTTAAAGACTGGCAAACTTAGACATATATCAATTGAAATTATTCATTCTGAGAAACATCAGAAAGAAAACGAAGAGAAATAAACAGCGCCTCAGAGACCTATGGAAAATGAAAATGAACATCTGTGTAATGGGAGTCTCAGAATGAAAAGAAAGACAGAAAGGGGAAGAAAGAATATTTGAAGAAATAATGGCAAAAAAACTTGCCAAACTGAATAAAAACATTAATCTATATAACCAAGGAGCTCTCCAAATTCTAAGTAAGATGTCTTTCAACAAAGACAAATTTTCAAAGAATCTCTTGAAAGCAGCAACAGGGAAGTCCTTCATTACATTCTCAGTAAGATCAACAGCTGGCTTTACAACAGAAACTATAAAGGCTAGAAGGCAGTGGAATAACATTTATAAAATGCTGAAAGAAAAGAAAGTCAAGTACGAATTCTGTTTCCAGTGAAACTGTTCTTCAAAAATGAAGGAGAAATTAAGACATTCCCAAATAAATGAAAACCTGAGAGAGTTTATCACTATCAGATCTGCCCTACAAGAAATCCTAGAGTCTTTCAGGTTGAAATGAAAGAACATTAGATTGAAACTCAAATCCAAATAAAGCATTTTTTTCTAAAGTACCACCAGTAAAGGTAACACAGCTAAATATACAGCACAGCATAAAAGTATTTTTTGTTTGTACCTTTTTTCTCCTATCTGATTTAAAAGAAAACAGGATAAAGCACAATTATAGGTCTGCGATGATGGCCATGTAATCTGTAAAGACGCCAATTAGAGGACAATAACAGCATAAATGAAGGAGGATGAAGCTACAGAGGAGCAAAGTTTTGTGTACCATGAGAATTAAATTGGTATTAATCCAAACTAGATGATTTTAAGATATTAATGGTAATCCTCAATCAACTACTAAGAAAATAACTCAAAAATATACTAAAGGAAACAAGGGACTTAAAATTGTACACTAGAAAATATATAGTTAGCACAAAAGGTAACAATAATGATGGGATATGGGAATCCAAGAGATGTAAGGCATATAGAAAACAATTAGCAAAATGGCAGATGTAAACCAGATCTTATAAATAACTACATATGAATGAATTAAATGCTCTAGTCAAAAGGTAGATATTGGCAGGATGAATTAAAATGACATGATTCAACTATATGCTGTCTGCAGCGATATACTTTATTTCCAAAGACATAAGTAGGTTGAAAGTGAAGGGATGGAAAAAGATATACTGTGCAAACAATAACCCAAAAAGAGCTCACATAGCTATACTAAAAATAAACTTTAAGACAAAATTGTTACTAAAGACAAGGTAGGACAATTTTAATGATAAAAAGGTCAATCTATCAAGAAGATATCACAACTATTGACAATACGCATTTAAAAACAGAGGCTGAAATACACGAAGCAACAACTGACAGAATTGACAGTAGAAATAATAATAATACTCGAAGACCTCAACATCTGACTTTTAATAATGAAGAGAACAATTAAACATTAGATCAACTGATAAATAGAAAGTCTAGAAAACACTATAAATCAACTAGACCTCACCAATATGTACAGAACATTTTATCTGACAGTCGAATACACACTCTTCCCAAGTAAACATGGAAGACTCTTCAGAATAGACTAAATGTCAGGCCATAGTGTATTTAGTAATTCTAAATTTATTGATTTAAATTATTTTAAAAGGATTTAAATTTAAATTTAAAATTCAATAAATTTAAAATGATTAAGACAATAAAGAGTATGATTTCTGATCACAATGGAATGACACCAGTAACAGAAGGAAATTCGGGAAAATTAAAAGGTGGAAACAAATTAGTACCCTCCTAAATAACCCGAGAGTCAAAGAAGAAATCACAAAGGAAATTAGGAATTACACCGAGATGACTGAAAACAAGGACACAGCATACCAAAACTTATGGGATGCAACTAACCCAGTGCTTTTCAAAGTATTTATAGCTGTAAACATGTACCTTTTATTAAAAAGAAAATTCCAAATCATTGAGCTAACACTCTTATCTTAACACATTGAAAAATCTAGAGCAAAACAAATCTAAAGCAAGCAAAAGGAAGAGAATGGTAAAGATGAGAGTAGAAACAAGTGAAATCAGAAATTCAAACCAACAGAGAAAATCAACAAAAGCCAAAGCTTTTTTCTTTTCAAATAGCAGTAAAATTGATATACTTTAGACTGCTAAGAAAAACAGAAGACTCAAATCACTAAAATCAGGAATGAAAACAAGGGAAAATACTCTTAACATAACAAAAGTAAAAAAGATTATGAATGATGCTACGAACAGTTGCATGCCAATGAACTAGATAACTTAGATTAAATGTACAAATGCCTAGAAAGAAACAAGCCACTGAAATTGACTCAAGAAGAAATTAAAAATGTGAATAGACCTATAACAAGAGATTTAATTGATAATCAAATAATTTCCCACAAAGACCAAATGATTCCAACGGTAAATTTTACCAAATAGTTAAAGAATAATGAATATTTTTTCTTTATGAACTCTTCAAATAAAACAAAAGAGAAGGGAATAATTCTTAACTCATTGTATGAGGCCTGTATTACTCTGATCTCAAAACCCGGCAAAGACATCACAACAAAAAAGAAGTAAATACACATGAAAATTGATCATACTAATAAGATAAAGAATAAATGCTGCACGGTTAACTCACAAGATAAATCACTTGACAAATCCCAACATCCTTTGCCGATAAAAAAACAATCAACAAATTATGAATAGAAAGAAACTTCCTCAGACTTAGAGAAGACATATATATAAATTGACAGTTAATATCACGTGTAATAATGAAATACTAAAATCTTTTCTACTAAAATCAGGAACAAGACAAAAACAGAAGTGCTTTCAACAATTTTATTCAACGTTGTACTGGATATTCCAGCCAGAGCAATTAGGTAAGGGGAGAAAAGCATTCAGATTGTATAGAAAGAAGTAAAGCCACACACAAAAAAATTAGAATAAACAAATTCTGCCCTGTTTCAAGATACAAGCAAATATCAATTGTATTTCCATATACTACTAATGAACTATCTAAAAATAAAATTCAAAACCAATTACATTTACAATAGCATAAAAATTTAGAAAAATAAATGCAAAACTTGTACACTAAAAGCTATAAAATGTTACTGAAAACAATTAAAGAAGACCTAAAAATATAAAAAGACATCCAATTGTTTACAGAACGGAGACTTAATAGTATTAAGATGGGAATATGCCCCAGATCTGATGCCGTCAAAATCCCAGCTGGCTTTTTTGTAGGCATTTTAAGGTAATCCTAAAACATATATGGAAATGCAAGAGACCCCAAACTGCCAGGACAATCTTGAAAAGAACGTTGGATTAAACATTTCTTGATTTCAAAACTTACTACAAAGCTAAAATAAACAAGGCAGTGTTGTCTGAGCATAAGAATAGACTCACAGATCAATGAAAGAGAATTGAGAGTCCAAAAATCAACCATCACATTTAGAGTCAATCAATTTTCAACCAAGTTGCCAAGACAATTCAGCGGGCAAAGAATTGTCTTTGCAACAAGTGGTGCTGGGAAGACTGGATATCCAAATGCAAAGAAATAAAGTTGGACCTTTACCTGATACCCTCTACAAAGTTTAACTGAAAATGGATCAAAGACTTAAACATAAGCACGAAAACTGTAAAACTCTTGGAAGAAAACAGGCACAAATCTTCACGACCTTGAAGTAGGCAATGGTTTCTTAGATATGGCAACAAAAGCACAAGCAACAAAATTTAAAAAATAGATAAACTGGATATTCCCTAATCTCCTGTCCTTCACAGGAACACCACCAAGAAAGCGCAAAGGCAATCTCCTGGATGGGAGAAGATTTTCAAATTATATACCTGACACAGGTCTAGTAACCAGAATATGTAAAGTACTCTTACAGCTCAACAAAAAGACCAGTCACCTCATGCACAAAATGATCAAAGGATTTGAAGACAATTTCTTCAAAGAACATAAGAAACAAGGAACAAATTATGAATAGAAAGAAACTTCCTCAGCCTTAGAGAAGGCATATATATAAATTCACAGTTAATATCATTAGAAATGGCCAGGCCGGGCGCGGTGGCTCACGCCTGTAATCCCAACACTTTGGGAGGCCTAGGCGGGTGGATCATGAGGTCAAGAGATCGAGACCATCCTGGTCAACAAGGTGAAACCCTGTCTCTACTAAAAATACAAAAATTAGCTGGGCATGGTGGCACGTGCCTGTAGTCCCAGCTACTTGGGAGGCTGAGGCAGGAAAATTGCTTGAACCCAGGAGGCGGAGGTTGCGGTGAGCCGAGATCGCGCCATTGCACTCCAGCCTGGGTAACAAGACCGAAACTCCGTCTCAAAAAAAAAAAAAAAAAAAAAGAAATGGCCAATAAACATATGCAGACATGCTCAACATTATTAGTCATGGGGAAAATGCATATCAAATGCACAATAAGATATCACTTCATGCCTGCCAGCTCACTATGATCAAAAAGAGAGCAAGTGTTGATGAGGATGTGGAAAGTCGGAATTCCAATTCTTGGGTGGTGGGAACGCAGAATGTGGCAGCTGCTGTGGAGAAACGGTATGGCAGTTCCTCAAAACTTAAACATGGAGTCACTATATGACCCAGAAATGTTACTTGTAGGCATATACTCAAGATGGTTGGAAACAGACACGAAAATCTGTACACATATATTTACAGCAGCATTATTCATAACCTAAACATAAAAAAAAATTCCAAAGCTCTATGAGTTGATAAGTGAATAAACCACCTTCCAATGAGAATTCATTTCACATTCCCACTCTCATCCCCACCAACGTGTGCTGTGGTCAGTTCGCTTCTCTTCTAGATACTCTGAAGGGTCTGAAGGCCGGCTAGTGGTTTGTTGTTGTGGTTTTATTTTGCATTACTGTGATGACTAATGATGTTCAGCATCGTTTTTTGTTTTTTTTTGAGATGCAGTCTCACTTTCGTCTCCCAGGCTGGAGTGCAATGGTGCAATCTGGGCTCAATGAAATCTCCACCTTCTGGGTTCAAGCAATTCTCCTGCCTCAGCCTCCCAAGCCCAAGTAGATGGGATTACAGGCACCCACCACCATGCCTGGCTAACTTTTGCGTATTTTTAGTAGAGACAGGGTTTCACCATGCTGGCCAGGCTGGTCTCAAACTCCTGATCTCAGGTGACCTGCCTGCCGCAGCCTCCCAAAGTGCTGGGATTACATGCGTGAGCCACCTTGCCCAGCCTGATGTTGGGCAATTTATGTGCTTACTTGCCATAGTAAAATGCTTAGTTTTTGCTCATTTTTTATTGGATTGTTTACTACTTATTGTTGAGTTTTGACTGTTCTTTATGCATTCTGAGTATAAGTCCTTTGTCAGATAAATAATTTGCAAATATTTTCTCCTAGCCTTTGGCTTGCTTTTCTTTCTCTTAACACAATCTTCCAAATGGCAAAATCTTTTAATCTGGATAAAGTCTAATTTATATTCTTTGTTTAAAACATCTTGTTTTGAGTGCCATTGCCAACACTTATTTCCTTGCCCAACTAAGATCATGAATATGTTCTCCTATCTTTTCTTCTAATGGGTATGCACTTACCATACAAGACAGCAGTCCCACTCCTGATATTTATCTAAGTGAAATGAAAACTTGTTTGCACAAAGACCTATACATGAACGTGTACAGTAGCTCTTGCCATAATTTCCAAAAGTTAGTCACCAACCAAACGTTCCTCAGTTGGGGAATGTGTATTTCACCACACCACAGAATGCCAAGCAGCACACAAGCACCAACACGGTGACTCTCAAGTGTTTTAAGACGGGGTTTCACCATGTTGGTCAGGCTGGTCTTGAACTCCTGACCTCAGGTGATCCGCCCGCCTTGGCCTCTAAAGTGCTTGGATTACAGGCGTGAGCCACCACGCCCGGCCTCAAGTGTTTTATGATAAGAGAAAGAAGCCTCAGTAGGTAGGCTGGGCGTGGTGGCTCAACCTGTCATCCTAGCACTTTGGGAAGCTGAGGTCAGTGAATGGCTTGAGCTCAGGAGTTTGAGGCAGCCTGGGCAACATGGTGAGACCCTGTCCATACAAAAATTAGCCAGTCATGGTGGCACGTGCCTGTTTTCCCAGCTACTCGGGAGGCTGAGGTGGGAGGATTCCTTGAGCCTGGGAGGTTGAGACTGCAGTGAGCTGAGATCATGCCACTGCACTTCAGCCTGGGTGACAGAGCAAGACTCTGTCTCAAAAAAAGAAAAAATAAAATGTCTCCAAAGGTTACATATTGTACTATCCAATTCACACAACATTCTGGAAAAGATGTGATCTGTGGTTGCCAGGGAATCAGGGTAAAGGGAGATGTGACACGAAGCTGCAGCGGGGATAGTTCTGAGGGGTGGTGAAAGGGTTGTGTGTCTTGAGTGTGCTGGTGGGTACATGACCGTATATATGGGCCAAAACCCACATAACTGTACACCAAAAAGGGTGAACTTCACTACACATAAATTAAAAATAAAATTTTAAAAGACTAAGGAAGGAAAAGTATTGAGAGATGAACAGGGGTGTATTGATCAATAGATTGCTATAAACATTGAAATACTTTTCTTAGGTTATTTCACTTATTAAGATGCTAGCTCTTCAGTGGTAACAACGAACTGTGACTCATCTCTGCGTGCTGGAACCTCGCGTATTGCCGGGCCCATAGCAGCTACTCAAGTGTGCTGAATGAATCTGACAATCGTTTCTTCTTCTCTTCAGCCTGCATTGTTTCTTGGCTGTAGTGATTATGTTTGATCTCTGTGAACTTCTATGTGTGAGAAAGTGTATGCATTTTGAAACTAGAGATGATACTGTGGAGGTGGTTTTACTTTTTTTCTACTTCTTAGTCAACCTTCCTTTCCACTGATTCGTGTGATTGTTGTTATTACTACATATAATATGAGGAGGTCATTTTTCAGGACCTGATACTACCTTCATTAAATTTGTTCTGATTAGAACGGCAGTACTTCCGGTTATTGCCTGAATTGCGGGGTTTCCGTAAGCTACCTTACCGTTGTTTTGCGAGCACGACTGAGACACCCCATGATATCAGTGCTCTCATATTGGCAGTGCAATACGCTGTTTCAATAATCTACGGACACACGAGCTGAGCTCAGGGACGTTTTAGGTATTAGCATGAACAGCGAAGCACTGCTGGTTTTCCATCCCCACGGAGGCGGCGTCACTCTGCACATACCTGGTTTAGGATAACTCAGCAGCAGTGTGTTATCCCAGAACAATCTGTAGCCTCTCTGGATGGCAGGCTCAGATAGCAGGATAATCTGTGTAGGGGCCGTACCTGCTATCATCGGGCCCAGAAGGTACTCTCTGCACGGGTGGTATAGAATGGATATTTTTTATGAATTGGAATCCAGATCCCATTCTTGCGAATTTCAAGGAAGGAGGACTTCATGGAACAGTGTGTCAAGGATTTTAACTCTGGACACGACACTATCCACAAGACCAGTAGTTCTCAATGGGAGGTGAGTGTAGGTGCCTTTCACAGCCTCTGGGACCCTTCACTAACTCCAGGTTTCACCTGCTCCCAGAGACCTCAAGACCCGCTGCCAGAGCCTGCTGCCATTCCTCAGCTCAATTCCAATGTCTCCCATGAGAGCAGATAGGGGTAGGCAAGTAGTGCAGGTGTGTCCAATGGGGTTTAGTGGTTTAATTTAAAAACGAGTGATCTCTGTGCTAAAACCACGGCCTCTGTTCAGTGCTCTTCTTGCCCTGGCACTTGTCTCTCCGATCGCTCTCTGCTCTGAGCATGCCCTTCCATCCAGAGTCTGAGACACTGCTCTCCGCGGGTCCTTCCACTTCTCCTGCCTGTCTCCCATGGCCTGGCACAGTCCCTGCCTGCTTCCCAGGAGCACTGAGGCCACACGGGAATGTCCCAGACACTTCCAGTCATGCCTGTGTTAGCGATGCCTGGTTTCAGTTTTCAGAGCCCAGTTCTCTCCTGGGCTTCAGGTGGGGATGCACAGCTGCCTCCTGGACATGGATAAGCTGCACAGGCTCCACCCGAAATCTTCACCTTCCAGATATCCCCGCTCTCTACGTGCTCCGGGGCAGCCAGCACCCTCGCCTCCACTTCATCCATCAATTTGGAAAACTCGGCCATTCTTGATTTTCCCCTTTCCCTAATCTCAAATGCTCAATTGATTGATTATCCTACAAATTCTGCTTCCTAAATATCTTTCTATGATAGTATTGCAGCCCACAAACTCCTTAAAATTACAGGTTCTGCAATCATGTGTTATGCTGTCGAAGGCTTTGGAATTATGTCTCATGTGTGCCTGTGCACATTTTTTAAGGGTAATTTTTTCTAGATTACACAGATTACTGAAGGCATCCATGCCCAAGTGTTAATATTTGGTATTTGGAATGTGTCTCAGCTGAGTTAGGCATGGTTAAGCTGAAGTCATTATCATTTATCACCAATTATCATTTTCTCTGAATTTGCTGATGGTTTTTCTGTGGCCAGGAAATTCTGTTTCAATGCTCATCCGTCTTCACTGGCAAAGCCATACCCTTCCCTCCAGGGGGTCCTGCCATGTCCTCTCTGTGCCCCGTCCCCCCACCCGACATCCCCATGCAGACGTAATTGTTGACTTCTCCTGACAGTAGCACCCAACACCATCTACCTGAAATAGTCATAAACACAGAGAGGAGAGAGAATGTGCTCATTGTAGCGTTTTTACAACTGCTCCAGAACTCCAAAAACTTACAAAAACTCCAAAAGTGAATCCTCTGTTTGCCGACCCACATAGAGTTGCCTGAATGGAAAAACATCTACAAAATATCTTTGAGGTCACATGAGATCCTTGTTTGACTGAGTAACTGGATACTACAGCCTCATCAACGTGACACATGACACCAGCTGTCACAGTGAGCATGAACAATGGCTGTTTTGACCACTGTGTTTTGGCATTGTCTGTTACCCAGCACAACAGGACCGACAGCTAACCGATACAGAAGATAAAGTACATTGGCATGGAAGGCTGTAGTTACGTGTCTCAGCGCAGGATATGCTCATGTGGGAAAGGCATGCTTGGTCTGTGTGTTTTGGGCACCTGATCGGCTCTCAGCACACAAAGCCAGATAAAACAAGCTCCATGATATGAAGTGGAACCAACACTATGGATCAGTCATTCACCGGTGGTGATGATAAACAGCCCTTCCTACCAATTATCTAGTTAAAGCACCATTAACAATTAATGACATACATCACAGAACTTATTGAACCCATTAAAGACTAATTTACTGGCTATAAAAATATGGCATTAGGAATTTACGGATCATTACCTTTTATTCTGGAATGAAATATTGCTGACTGAAACTCTTCGAAACTGTTGAAAACAATGACTCATTAAAGCCACATGAAATTAAATGATATGGGTTGGCAAAAAG
The DNA here is from genome assembly GCA_004027835.1 of Alouatta palliata. Taxonomy (NCBI): domain Eukaryota; kingdom Metazoa; phylum Chordata; class Mammalia; order Primates; family Atelidae; genus Alouatta; species Alouatta palliata. The sequence goes on along the minus strand of PVKV010009421.1, from coordinate 54,988 downwards.
GAAGAAAAGAATCCAAGCAAAGTTTGAAAATGTTTTTTTGAGAAGTACTAACTTTACACGACACTGAATGGATAAAGATGATATTTTCAAACAAGATTAAGATCTACAATTAAAGAATTTGAACTAAGTAATTTTAATGTGCAATAAAATCTTCTTTTTGGGAAAACGTATTAGATCATGACTGATAAAAATTCCAGTCATGATTAATCACTGCTAGGTATTTTGGAACACTATTAAGGAGAGTTTAACAATGTTAAAATTAATTAACTAATTTCTCTAAAAGGGATTAAAATATAATAAAGGGTAAAACAGCTGTTGCGGCTTTAAATATGATTATTTCCTTTCCGCCCTGAACCAAAATTTGCCAGTCAGAAATCAACTTCATTTCATTGCAATTTCCAATTTATTGCTTGGTAATGAGATCAACTTAACCGTAATGAGTGCCTTGTTTTCTAAGCGACCATATGCACAAGAGCATATCCCAAAGTACGTGGGATGTGGGATTGGCTCTCCTCCATCTGCCCGCGGGAACAGTCCTGGGTAACAGGCCCACGGGGCTCAGGGGCCCTCTCCATCTGCCCATGGGAGAAGTCCTGGGTAACAGGCCCACGGGGCTCAGGGGCCCTCTCCATCTGCCCATGGGAGAAGTCCTGGGTAACAGGCCCACGGGGCTCAGGGGCCTTCTCCATCTGCTCATGGGAGAAGTCCTGGGTAACAGGCCCACGGTGCTCAGGGGCCCTCTCCATCTGCCCATGGGAGAAGTCCTGGGTAACAGGCCCACGGGGCTCAGGGGCCTTCTCCATCTGCCCATGGGAGAAGTCCTGGGTAACAGGCCCACGGTGCTCAGGGGCCCTCTCCATCTGCCCATGGGAACAGTCCTGGGTAACAGACCCACGGGGCTCAGAGGCCTTCTCCATCTGCCCATGGGAGAAGTCCTGGGTAACAGGCCCACGGGGCTCAGGGGCCTCTCCATCTGCCCATGGGAGAAGTCCTGGGTAATAGGCCCACGGGGCTCAGGGGCCCTGTCCATCTGCCCATGAAAGCAGTCCTGGGTAACAGGTCCACGGTGCTCAGGGGCCCTCTTCATCTGCCCATGGGAGAAGTCCTGGGTAACAGGCCCACGGTACTCAGGGGCCCTCTCCATCTGCCCATGGGAGAAGTCCTGGGTAACAGGCCCACGGGGCTCAGGGGCCCTCTCCATCTGCCCATGGGAG
>PVKV010009421.1:0-53674 GCA_004027835.1 Alouatta palliata | reverse complement strand
GGTAACAGGCCCACAGGGCTCAGGGGGCCCTCTCCATCTGCCCGCGAGAACAGTCCTGGGTAACAGGCCCACGGGGCTCAGGGGCCCTCTCCATCTGCCCATGGGAGAAGTCCTGGGTAACAGTCCCACGGGGCTCAGGGGCCCTCTCCATCTGCCCGCGAGAACAGTCCTGGGTAACAGGCTCATGGAGCTCAGGGGCTCCGGTCAGAGGAAGACATCCACACACAAACTGCTCTAATTTTTGGATTCTGGTTCTAGAGAGTGATTGGGAAAAATGAGCCTGAACTTCTGTCAGAAAAATATTGAGCTTAGAATACATTTTTATATCAATGGAACATAGAATTGTAAAACTTAAAAGCTAGAAAAGATCAAGTCCAAACTTGTTTTGAAAATAAAGAAACTAAGGCCTAGAGAAGTCAAGCAACTCGCTAGGGTTATGCTGTCTTCAAGGAATTAAACCCCGCGTCTCCTGAGTCCCCGGCAGGGTTCCTGCAGCGAGCACTGTTTCCTAGTGGCCCTCAGGAGGGGCTACTTGCTTATGCAGTGTGGACGTCAGCTTGCCCGGTGGTAGACAGGTCACGGGTCATCTGGTAAGCACAGAGTTACCCCTGAGACACTCCAGAAAGAGAAAGCATCAGCAAAGAAAACTCCAGTCTCTCCAGAGTCTCTGGATACCGTGTACCTGCTGTGCCGGGCTCTGCTCCTGCTACTTGCATTAAACAACAGCAACATTTCTTATTCAGGCAAGAAAGTGAAAGGGTTTTGTCAGCACCGAGGAGGCAGAAGGAATCCGCCGCCCTACAAGCACCATTACGGTCTCCACACAGCTCTGTGGGGTTTCCAGGAAGCTGCTGGGTTCCATGTTTGCTGAACCAGAGAAGCCTGCTTCAGGCTGATGTTAATTCTTTCCAAAAGGCGGAAAACGGCCAGTATCTCAGGGGATTGCTTTCTCTGGGGCTTCCAGACCACCTTATAATGTGTCAAAGCTACCATTTTGCCCGCTCCTGACTGCACCCCAGAGAATCTGCAAGACCAGCGCCACCAGTCAGCAGCATAACACCACAGAAAGTCACGCATTTCAGTGTGCCAGCTTTGAGTCCTTGCCCATTGGCTTTAAAATATCACTTCTAAATATGCCTGGACTTCAGGCACCAGACAGAACAAATGTTGAAGTGACCTCGTAGGAACAGATGTGCAGCTCCACACAGTCTCTGCTCCTGTATCTCCTGTCACACAGTTAGAGCGGGTCGTCAGCCGTCTACAGTTCTTAACGCCTTGGTGCTAACTCGACAACAAGGCGGCAGTTTTCTTCTAGAGATGGAGCCATTTATTTTCACTTGGCTTTAATTTTTCCGAAACCTAATTATAATTAGTAATATACATTCTTGCCTTGAAGCTTATATTCTAACTGTCGAACTAAATAAGTGACAAATAATAAAAACAGCCCGGCAAATAAAAGACTAATACATTCATAGTTGTTCTGAGAGGAATTAGTGGTGCACACGTAATATATATTACAACATTCTTACAAACCAGTTTCTACACAGAGGATTATTAACTGCATTTTCTATAAAACCAAGATTCTGATTCTGTATCAGTCCTGTTCCTGGGGCAGCCTCCAGCAGGCTCATATCTGGGAACCAATGGACATGTAGGAAATGTGCATCAAACTCGCCTTTCCACGTTGGAAGGGCCACTCAGCCTCGAATCATCCAGCACACAGGCAGGCAGGAGCAACTGTCTCCCGACCAGGGACTGCAGTGAGTCGGCTTGCTAGGTCAGCTGCAGCAACTCCAGCTGAGGGGTTCTTTTTCTTCCCTTTATTACTCTCAAGAAAAAGCATGACGGTATACCCCAACACTTGTAATGCGCATATCCTAAGAGTTTCCCTCCCCAGATTCTCAAACGACACTGTATTCCCAAGAACATGCAATAAATTACACGTTTCAAAAACTGAAATAGCTCATGGGTTCAAAATTGTTGACAAAGCTGTTGTCTGGTGGAGTTACTTTCCTAGACCTTCTGTCACCGGCAGCAGAAGCCGGGGGCATTCTTTGAAGACCCCTCTCATGAAGGGGCACAGCGTTCATCACTTTACCTGGGTCAACGGGGCTGCTGCAGATGGGGTGTGAGGTGGCTGGGGGGATGGTTTATGCACTGAGGCGTCATCCCCGCTCTCACCCGCCAGCCGTGCGGTGCAGGAAGCTCACCGCCATGCCCTGATGAAAGCAAAATTGGATCCTGCAGTAGCTTCCCAGGTTCAGAACCATGTGCTTGCCTCTAAGCAAGACCTTCAAAATAGAAGCTTCCCCCTGGCACGTTTGTCTGGTTCCTTCCCTGGAGACCCTAGCACGAAGTAAGTCCCAAAGATGTGTGTCCATGAGCAAACCACACCTACCCCGGTGCTCCTGCCTCCTGCCCGCCCGCCCCGCTTTCACGTGGTGTTGTCATCCTCCCCTAGAATTCTGCACTTCTCCCGACACACAGTGTTTACTTCCTGTCTCAGAAACAGAAACATCCCTGGAGTCCTCTTTCCTTCACCAAACCCCCACTCCACAGTGACTTCCAAAGGACTGGAACAAAAGTTTTCAGGAACAGGGAAAGCATCCAAAGAACAAGTTAGCAGCTGAAGCGTCAGAGATCAATGTGGCATGCAGGACCCATGATGAAGAAGCGTATGGTAAGTTTTCAGAGAAAAATCCTTCATCTTATTAATGTTTTCCCCTCTTTTCTAACCCTATTGCATTGTCCTTAATTCCAGCAGAGTTTAATCACCTTGGATGCTTTCGCCCAGAAAGATATTTACCGGCATTCATCTCTGTCACAAATCTTTGAGCAATTAGTCAATGTACAATTAAAGTAAACCCTATCTAGCTCTTTCTGTTTCTACCCATAAGCCATAAATCAAACAGCCCCACACCCCCTTGATCATCCCCTTCCATTTTCTCTGCAACTCCTCCCCTTCTCCTGCCTCTTTCTGACTTGGAGGCTTTTCTTAGGAAATTACAAAGACTTGGAGCTAAAGCCACCCAGGTTCCTGGGCTCCGGACGGCCCTGCTGGGACACCCAAGTGTCCCCACCTGGGCTCTCAACAGCCGCCAGCCGTCTTGCATGGGAGACACGTCCTCTGCTTTCAGAGCCTTGACACTTGGGGTTGCCAGAGGCAGCAAGTAAATTACAGGATGCTTGCACACCATTTGGGTCACACTTATACTAGAAAAGCCTTCATTGCTTATCCAAAGTTCAAAGTTGGCTAGGCATCCTGTACGTTACCCAGCAGCCAGTGGACGCACCCTGCTGCCCTTGTGTTCACTGCAGTGTCCCCCGGAAGCAGCCGGGAGCCTCCCTCCCATGCAGTGGCCCTCACTGGAGCCGCTTTCAGGGGGGCAGTGCACTCTTCCTAGAGGCCCATGCCCTGCACAGACCAGTGCCCACCCCGTCAGGCTCTTTCTACAGTCTTCTCCTTCCAGAGCATTGAAATATCCCCGTCATCCTTGGCATCATCGATTTTTCACCACGTGCCCTGCACAGAGGAGGCCTCTGCTGATGCTGCCACTGACCACCCGAGAATGCCACACAAGGAAGAGGAGGGTTCAATTCAGTCTGATGAACAGCTTCCCTGAATCAGGCAGTGAGGTTGCCGGGTGGACAGGGTGGCCTCCTGCGCACGTGGCTGTCACTTCCTGGTCCACGTGGCCAGCACCCACCCATCTTGCTCTGTTCTCACTTGGTAACAGGGTCTGCCGTGTCCGCAACTCTGTCCAGCAGCCGCCGCGTTTCCCAAGCTCAAAAGCAGGAAGGCATCTGCCCCCAGTAACAGAATGTTAAGTGGGTCTCTGTTGCTGTGACTTCTAAAATTTGGAGCAATGTTGCATTGCGCGATTTGTATTTCATTATGTTCTCACTTACAATGGATTTTCAACCACGCATTTTCCCTCTCATCAGGGCTCGGCTGAGCAGCTGGCTTTGGAATGCATACATTAAAGAGAGGAGTGTCTGGGGGAGGAAGAGAACCAGCATTCTGTCGTGGCCTTCAGGACACTGTGGACAGGGCCAGGCTCAGGCCAGACAGTCACTTGGGTGCAAAATGGCATTGAGAGAAAGAATATCTTAATGCTGTGTTTACGTATGTCAATGGAAAAATCTGTGAAAAACAAAATATCAAAATTGGGAGTAAAGACAGCATGAGAATCACTGACTTTTCCTTTCCCTTGAGCTCCTGTGTGGCTCAGCACAGCATGACCGAGGGTGTCGATGGCCACCCCAAGAGGGCTGTGGTATTGCTTCAAAGGCACCAGAGAGAGGCTGAGGGAGACCGCCTGAGGGCCAAGCTCCCAGGGACTCCTGGATCAAGACCTCCTTGAGGAAGGACCTGTCTGGTCTGATGTCCATAAACTGGGCTTTACCCATCTGCCCTCAGGCAACCCAATCTCACAGAGGACAGGAAGACCATGTATGCACTTTCGGTAACTGAGATTTTCCTGTCCATGCTCTCCAGGGCACACCCTCACCAAAGTTAAGTCATCTTAAAATCAAGTCATGTTATTCGTCAGAGTGTGTTCGGACATGACACTGTCCGCATGGTGGGTGCTGGGTAGTTTGGGGTGCTTGTTCGTCTACCTCTGAGCTCTGGCTCCGTCACCCAAAATCTCGTTGGAAGCCTCAAGTCTGGCCTTTTGTCCCCAGGGTCTAGGCCCTCCAGACCTCTGCCTCTTTGTTATGGGATCACATATAATCCACTAGAGTGGGTGTCCTTCACACGAGAACAGAACGTCATCCCACTCTCCCAGCTCGGATGTGAGTGTTTCTTTCATCCTACAAAGATTTTTTAGGATACTTTATTGAGTTGACTGAATTGAGCACAATCTTGATTTCCCTAAAGTTTCGGGAAAGACCTTGGTCTCATCATCTGCATTTACAAATGGAGAGGCTAAGTATACCAACAGACAATGGCCAGGTCATCCAGAAAGATGGAAATCCGACCCACAGCTGCAGCTTTCCTGGAACCCATCCATTACCCACAGCACCTGACCCAGGAAGCCAGCCTGCTGCCAACCTCTAGGAACCATGCAGGGAATCTGACAACCACCGCATAACACTCAGCCCCTAATGTCCAGCACTTGGTTTATAGCCGGCCTTCGTAACTTCTGTCCCTGCCTCTAATTCAGAACTAATAGAGAAAGCCAACACACACCCCTCGCCACCCAACAGGATCCCTGCTTCAAATCTGCCCCCGCCAGTGTCCTCAGGCCAACAGCCTTCCATGCGGGCGTACCCGAGCCCTGCCCTCTTCCATTCTGAAGCCTTCCTGGTCCTCTGCCTGTGTGAGAGACTCTTCCACACGCAGTGATGATGGCTGGGCCCCTGCTACAGCAAGTCAGGGGCTCCGTTTTTCTCCTCTGGATGGGCTGCCTCTATTTCTACACAACCATGGACTGGAGTCGGTTAGTCCTGGGGGAGGTGGTGGAGCTGAACACTGGAGGCAGCTGGGCCTGGAGCCCAGAAGCAGCTCTGCCCCCCACACCTTGGACCTAGCTTGACGTAGGCAGCGTTCAGAGTGAATTCATGCATGCTCCCATCTCAATGGCTTTCTTGGATGTAAGCAATTTTTTCACCTCTTAAATTGCACTATGGCTGAGGCTACCTTCATTCTGCACTTGAAATTAATGTGATTACTCAGCCAATTTCACTAAATATACAGACATTTCCCAAGTATTTAATGGCTGATGAGGCATTTTAGGGATTTGGAGGTTCAAAGAAACAATAATAATGCTAACCGCAGGATTTTGGCCGTGTGACACGCTCCTCCACATGGCAAGCGGACCCTGCACTATGACACTGTAGGCCCACAACTGGCATGAACACAATTCCCACATTTCAGATTCCCTGGGAATAGCAGTGAGGCATGAATATGCAAATCCGCCACATCTGGATATCTTTTATACTAGCCCAACGCCGTAACTGTCCAGCCTCATGTCAAGTTTAATGATGGCATCACTCTTCATGCATAGCAATGAAGCTTAATACTGCAGTCCCCAGCACCCCAATTCAGAGCCAAACGGAGCTCCAGAGAGAGCTGATCAGCCCACTCCCTTCAGACAAGAAAGCCGATGCCCTGGGGGAACAAAGCTGCTGGTGTCAGAGCTGAGATCAAACCCCAGCCTCGGCCTCTCCACACAAGATGATCCCCACCACAGAGTCAAAGCATTCCTAGCGCTTCCCACCACGACTGTTTTCTTCTAATTCCCATTGTAAGATGATTGGCATCCAAAAATCATCAGCCCTTAGAGGGCTTTGCAGAACAGAAGTGTCAGCTCAGAAGCTGACTCTACTTTGGCCATGAGAGTGGCCCTCGGGCACACTTGTCCTCTTGGCCATCCAAGCTTTGTGCTGCTGGCTTACTAGATGGGAACGCCTGTGTACGAGGTTGGGGAATCTTCTTCAGCCCCCCGGACCCTGCACCCTCACTCCCTGTCTCCTAAGTAAAACATTGATTTGGAGTAGTCCGGAGTGTTTCCCTAATTCCTCCTCAGTGGGCTCCGGACTCGAACCGTTGTCTCCAGAGCACTCTGAGACCACCAGGCTCTTTGCCACAGCTGGGCTTCTTATGTTTAATGGCGAGGATTCAGCAGTGTCTCAAGCTGAAAGACCACCTACGCTTCTGTGTCCGCCCCTTTTGTCTGGGCTCCTACTTCCTCCAGTCACAAGGACCTCTGTAACCTGACCTCCACTTTTAGTCTCACCAGTTCCATGAAACTTCTAGAAGTTCTCCCTGGCTCCTCTTAGCTCTCCGTTAGCACCCTTAGCTCCTCAGAGGTCTGAGCTCTGCTGGGAATTTCCATTTCTTGGACTGTGGTGTTTATATATCAGCCAAGGCCCCGAGCAAGAGCTATACAGAACAGGGGGCTTGCCTTGAAAAGTTCCCATCTGCTGGGCTTGACCCTGTACCTCTAGCTGGCCTGGTGGTTCTCCAGCGGCCTCACACACACTTCAAAGCAATTCTGTGATGCTCTTCTGCAGGCTCTTGATGGGAGGGCTGGTCTGCTGCATGCTAAGATGCTGCAGTAAGAAACGGAAGTTCTGAAACCCTTTTAGCAATCACAGTGTATCGGGTACCCAGTGGAACACCAAGCCGATTTTCTTGAGAAGTTGTGCAATGCCATGGAATGCAAGCAGAGACAATTTTGGCTTTACCTACTAAAAACATCTCCTTGTTAGATGGACAGACACTGAACTCCTGTTTGCAGCAGTTCATGGCTATGCAACCGAGTATCTGAAACACCTCGGTCAGAAGACCCAAGAACAAGCACGGGTGGTGAGAGCGTTTCCCGTTTCTATTCTTTCTGAGGCACAGGCTTCCTCCTAGGAAATACGGCAATCCTGCCAGATGCGAGAAATGGTAACATCAGTAACAAACTCAGACCCAGCCACATTCTGTAGAAAGAATGGAAGCAACACAACCTCACATCCATACTGAAAAAACAAGGCCGCTAATACACAGGTTTCCCACCTCGCCAGCACCTCCGCCCTGCCACGCTGTGAGATTACCAAACAAATGATATGCAATGTCATCAAGTGATTTACTGGCTTAGAAGCGGGTAACAGGATTTTAAGAGCATGCAGGTCAACGGTGAACAAACGAAGAGACAATACTCAAGGCCAATGCCAGGCTGATGTAAACCTCCCTGACCCAAAGGCAAGTTTACAGAAAGCGGAACCCAATCTCTGTGCAACATATATGGAAATAGTTTTCCATACAAAAGGGATAAACCTAATATTTGAGGGAGAAGACTAGCATAGTTTTGAAAAAGATGAACTACAGGAATAAGAAGGAAGTTTTATATACCTGCTTTGCACTCTCCATAAAATGTAAGGACAACGTGAAGTCTATGAACTTGAGTGAAGGATGTGGTAAGATAACCCTCTATTTCTACACTGTTATAAGAAATACACACCCTCTATTTCCACTCTGTTATAAAAAATACACAACCTCAAATTGTACTCTGTTAAAAATATATACACCCACTAAATATACGCTGATTTAAAATAAATACTCTTCTGCTACTGTGTTATAATATATATAAACCCTCGATTTCTACTGTTATAAAAAATATACACCCTCAATTTTTACTGTTATAAAAAATATACCCCCTCTAAATATTCTCTGCTTTAAGATAAATAAACACGCTAGTGCTACACTGTTATAAAAAATATATACCCACAATTTTTTACTGTGTTATAAAAAATATCCCCCCTCTAATTATACTCTGTTTAAAAATAATAATAATAATAATAATAATAATAAAAGATAACCAGCTAGTTTTGTCTAGTAGCTGGAACGATCATGGAAAGGGAATAAGAGAAATACTATCGTAGCAAAATTTCCAACAGTGTTGGAAAGGTAAAATCACAGATGACGCTGCAGAACGTTGGCTCAGTGATACAGAGGATGAAAGTAATGAAAATGAACAAAGACACAAACACTGTGGGAGGGAGGCAGTGGGTTCAGAGGACACACAGCCAACATTAAACACACAAGGGACTGGGCTTTCTGAAGAAGAGGCTGGAATATGTGAAAGAGACGCAGAGTCAAAGTTATAGCTTAAGAAAACACTTGTAAGCTGAAGTCCTGAATCTTCTTTTTTTAATTGTACTTTGGGTTCTGGGGTACATGTGCCTTTAGTTTGAAATGACATTCCACACACCAAGTAAAATAAACAATAAAAGGAAGACTTGTAAGCAGACACAGACCAGTTAAATCTTTGATTTCCAAGCACAAAAATGTTGACAGGCAACCAAGTAGATGCTTATAAAATATTCAACGGAAAAACCATCAGGCTGGTTTTGATGTGAGGCCACAATACAGCAAGGACTATGGGATTCTGAGGGTAAAAACTGGGGCCAGGAATTCATTGTCCAGCCACATAACTGTTCATGGGGGAAGGCAAGAGAAAGATATTCTTACTTAAGAATTCAGAAAGCATACGCCCACATACTGTTCCTGAAAAAATACTCAAATATATAGATTCACTAATTAAAAGAAGAATCTAAGTAGTGACTCAGGAATGGGAGTGCCATGGTATATAGGACTGGTGGTAAATATTTAATCCATTTAAGCATAGAACGAAATGCCAGCAACATATGTAACTATGGTTCTGAAACAAATTCATAAGTTAAATGCAATACTAATCTTAATTTTCATTACATTTTGGGGGGAGAAAACAACATGCTTCATGACAAAAAGATGTTTTTAAAAAAGTAGGAATAGAAATATTTCTTCTAATAAAGCCTGACCACATCAAACCAGCAGTCAACACTACAGTTAATTGAGTGAAGGATTTCGGATAAAGTCCAGGGGAAATGAGAATGCCCACACTTCCCAATATGATTTAAAGGAGAATACAATGTTAGAAAAATATCTACAAAGAAACCCAGAAGAAACAACTGAAACAGAACAAAGACCAACACATCAATTGTAAAGTGGTTAAAACTATGAATATTTAGTTCATAGATGAGCATGTAAATAGCTTTTTATTGTAGTAAAAAAAATCACAAAACTTCACTATTTTTGAGTGTACAGTTCAAAGCAAATAGAACTGTAACATATGAAAGGAAGCTAGACCACATTTTAATAAGAGAAAAGTGAATTAAAACTACATAGAAGCGAATTTCATTTCTTAGGCAGGTAAAGACCAAGGAAGCATGGTGAGGGTGTGCGGATGGCAGCTGTGTGTCGGGGGCCCCTACAGGCTTTGCAGGAGCAACGTGGCAATTCATGTCAACACTGCGGATGCCACATCCCTTCAACTCAGCAACTCCACTTCCAGGCGTTTACTCAGGGATACTCACAGGTGTGAGAAATAATATTTTTCACAGAGGTGTTTGGAATAGCAAAGGACTGGGGAAGAAATGGAGTGCACTCAGAGGGAACTGGTTCAAGGTACCACGGTGAGCAGTTGCTGGAAGCTGAATAGCAGATCCAGACAGCTGGCAGATACAACCGCTCATGCCTGTCAACAAGGCAAAGCTGATGACCCACCCTCATGACTTCCCTCGGACCTCATGCAGCCAAGGGTGCAGGTTATCCAACTAGACTGAAATCTAGAGAAACGTGCCTGCAAGAAGAGATGGGCAAGAGTGTTGCCTCACCTGGCTTGGGACACAGGAGGAGGGTGGGCTGCCCGTTGGTTAGAGACAGGCCAGAGGAATTTAGCCAAGAGTGGGTTAACGTGAGATCAGAAAGCCTGAAGGAGTCACAGGCATGAGGGCGTTTGCAGAAAGCCTCACCTGGACCCTTCTCCAGCAAACCCTGTCACTCCCCCTGAAAGCACAGATGAAAACCCGTTGTGGCTGGAGGAAGGGAAAAGAAAATCCCTCTACCCCTGAGTGAGGGGCAGAAAACCATGCTGGGTCTGAATCATCACAGACTTCCTATTGCCCAGAGACAGAAAGGGTGGCTGAGAAAAGTCTCTCCTCCCAAGACCAGCGAGGCCGTGCCTGCCCAAGGCTGACTCTGCCCCAGGACAACAGAGAAGGTCTCTGGCATCCACCAAGGCCAGCAGGAGCCGTGTGGGAACCACAGCAGGCTACCGTGGGACAGGCAAGCGCATGGGGCATGGTGAGAAGAAAAAGCTCAAAACTGAGAATGAAGCAAACCTCAAGAAAAATTATCTAGCAAAGCAGTCCCTCCCCTCTGGTGAAACTTGAGGATTTGAAGCTGGTAATATCTGGAAGGCAACAATAAATCCCAGACTCAGCTCAACTCCCAGCTGGACGGACTCAGCCTTCAATGGCCAAGCAGAAAGGACCTGCAGTTTCCCAGGCATGAACATGTACTCAGTATTGCCCCCATGTATTGGATCATTTTCAACCAACCATGTGAGAGAAATAAAAGGAGAGACAGAAACGGGGGTTGGGGGAAGGAGGACGGCAAGGAGGCAGCGGAGGGAGGCTTACCGTTAAAAAATAAAGCAATCATTAGAACCAGATTCAGATATGACATGAGAGTCAGAACTACCACACACAGAGACTTTAAATAACTATGATTAATACTTTAAAGGCACTAGTGGAAATGATGAACACTATTCATAGACAGATGGGAAATTTCAGCAGAGAGATGAAAGCTTTAAAAGAGAATTAAAATATGGCAACAGCTGAAGATGTTAAATATGAGACACAGAAAATAAAGTCTGTTTAATATGTTTAAATAAAGATCTAAAATATGGGTAAAAACAGGTGTCATGAAAACTGGAAACTAAAAATGATTTTTAAGATAATATAATAATTAAATTAAAAACGTAATTGACAGGTTTAAAAGCAGATTAGCTCAGCTGAGGAAAATGTTAATGACCTGGAAGAGACAGATGTGAAGACATTATAGAGAAGGCAGCACAGAGAAATAAAAAGACAGAAAATACGAAAGAAGGCTTAGAAACCAGAGAGGGTATTATTTAGTTGTGGCATACATCTGTCCAAAATCTTGGAAGAAAAATGAAAGAGTAAGACTGGGTCAGAGACAATAAATAGTAGTTGAGATTTTCCATAGTTCACAGAAGACTGCACAGACTGAAGAATGAAGAAAACTGCATACCTAGACACAGCAGAGCAAAATAATGTGCACACTGAGAGGAAGAGTATGTCTTCAAAACATCGAATGAGGAAGGATAAACTACTTTAAACAAGGAGAAACCAACAGCTGACTCATCAGCAATGGAAGCCAGAAAAGGTAGAGCTATATCCTCGACAAATGGACAGAAAGTGACTACTTCAAATCCTATACCCAGCTAAATCATCCTTCAGATGCAGAGGAGGATGAACGGTACCTGCAGAAAGCCAGAAACGGGGAGTGTGAGATTAAGCAGAAGGGTGTGATTCCAGCTGTGTCGTCTGAAGTGAAAGATGGCACGGAGGTGTGAAGCGTGGTAAACCCATGGGGAACCCAGGTAAACACTGACTGTATAAAGCAGTAATAATCATATCTAGTGAGTTAAAAGGAAAATAATCAAGGCTGGATACCAATAAGTGGCAGCAATAGTATAAAAGTCAGGATGGAGGAGATGAACGGAATTGTTCTATTTCTAAAGTCACCTACTGATGCTAAATCTATTGACTACCTTCAGACTCTGATATGTTAATTTTCTGTGTTAATAACCACAACTACTGAAGGACTAGAAATACAGTTGATAGCTACTATACCAGTAGAGGGAGAAAAATAAAATCAGAGGAAAAACCCAACAAATCTAAAACAATTCAAGAAAAAACAACCGTGAAGCACATGTGTATGCTGTTGTGTGCTGTGATACTGCATGACAAATCATTACAAACTTAGCACCTTTCAACAGCACACACGCATCATCTCGCTGTCTCAGTGGGCCAAAAGTCTGGAGGTGGGTGGGCTGGGTGCTCCGCTCAGGGTCTCACCAGGCTGTAGGCACAGCAGCTGGGGCCGTGATAATGTGTGAGGCTCAGGACCTCTTCTAAGCTCACGGGTTGCAGGGAGAATTGAGTTCCCTGAGGTTCCAAGATTGAAGTCTAATTTTCTTTTGGCTGTTTGTTGGCTGGGGGCTGTTCTCAGCTCTGGAAGCTCTCCAGGTGGTGGCCTCTCAGACAAGGCAGCATGGAGGCCGTAAGACGGTCCTGGGTGACATGGCCTAATCAAAGTGGCCACCCACCCACTGTTCATAGCCCCACCCACACACCAGGGGAGGGAGCTTCACGCTGGGGAGGGAATGGGAGGACACTTGGAATTCTGCCCGACGCAGGTGGAGTAAGTAGAAAGTATAAAATAAGAGGCTAAATACAAATTCAAATATATCCAAAATTGCTATAAAATACCTAATACACCTCATCACCAGATTTAAAAAAGACTGCTCATTTCTTTCCGGCCTTCCTTTCTGTGTAAATTAATTTTTCTCATCTATGTAATCTGCATGTACCATATATGTCCGTTGTCATCTATGTAATCCACATGTACCATACACGTCCGTGTCTGCCTTGCTCACTTTTCATTGTCATTCATGATTTCCATACGGTTAAATGGTTTCAAACCAAAATTCCAACAGTTATGCACCACTGTTCACAAACGCCTCCCTCATCACCCTTTTCTTGCCAATTATTGTCTATTATTACGTATCTTTTCATGTACATGATTTAGTTTTGTTTCCTCAGGAGAAATTTCTGAGACTGGAATTAAAGGGTCAAAGGTTATCATCATTTTGGTGACTCTGGAAACATAGCGAGAGTCCCCCTCTGAGAGTGTCCACGCCCTCAGTACCGTGTGGAAGCATCGAGGGTACTGGGTATGGCCACTTTTATCAGAAAAGAATTGCTTTATACTTTTAAACGTGATTTTATCAACTGAGCAAGAATACACAGAACTAGAAAAATTATAGCCAGCTCTGAAGACATAGGAGGCTTTGCTTCTCATCTTTGACTTTGGAAAAGTTTGCCATCGTGAAAGCTTAGGAGAACCCACCCTCAGCCCCACTGTCCATCTCCTCAAGTCTGAGAGCTATACTGGGGGCTTCTCACCCTTGCCCCCGACCCAAGGAAGCTGAGCAGGAGCCCGGGGGGTGCCTGGGGAACCAAGGAGAAACCCCCTCGCCACAGCGATCTTCTGTTCCAGATGGAACATGTAAGGCCCATCCACATCCCTTCCCCCATCATTTCAGATGCTCTGTTTTCCCCAAGGCGGCAGTGGCTGTTCATGGGGACCCTACACCTTTCAACCCTCATTCTTTCCCAGATCCAGAAAAAGGCGGTTTATTTAAGCTGTGTTCTCTAAACTGAAATGCTTTCTAAAACGAATTGGATCTCATTTATGACATTTTTCTTTTTTATGACTCCATTTGTCCTAATACTGTTGGCTTTTTTCCCTGAGCCCTGCGCTCTCTATATCGTGAAACAAACAGGCGAGGTCCTCCTCTATCAATCAGACTCACGAACCCAAGTGAC
Organism: Alouatta palliata; assembly: GCA_004027835.1. Lineage (NCBI taxonomy): Eukaryota > Metazoa > Chordata > Mammalia > Primates > Atelidae > Alouatta > Alouatta palliata. The sequence continues at coordinate 39,721 of PVKV010009421.1, read as the reverse complement.
TCTGCCATGCAGCCAGCGCTCCTCACCTGAGCCATTAGGAGATTGGAAGGAACAGAAAATGGCAGCAACTTTCTGTGAGTTCTGGAGACAAAACCTCCATCCCGAGGGAGCACACGACAATCGTCCTCACGGAAGCAGACGCCCCACAGAACCGCCCACCTGGATGCATCCTGAAGCGGCCCTTTCCGCAGCGGACCCAGGAAGCCTGCGCGCACCTTACCTTTCGGAGAGCCCTGCAGGGGGGCTTGCGGGCGCCTGCGAATCCTCAGCCGCAGAGAAACGTTCTTCTCAAACAGATCCCCTCTCCTTTTCTCAGGGACGATGGCAATTTGTAATCCAAGCCCAAACAACCTTTGCTGGTTTGTGGATCCTGGCTAATTGCTCTTGGGCTGAGAGTTTGATAAGAAGAAGCTGGCAAGGTTCAGCTGCGAGGTCGCTGGGGCTTCAGGAAACAGGCCCACTGCTCCATGCCGTCCAGGAGAGCTTCGTTTATTCATCTCTCGTTCCGGATTTTAGTAGGAGAGAAAAGGCAGCTCCAGGTTCAAACGGCCTCAGAAGCATTCACAGCACTGGCCTCCTCTCCAGGATGCAGTCAGTGGCCTGGGCGACGAAGCTTCCCAAGCCTCAGACCTGAGAAATTACAGTTCGGTGGCCTGGGCGATGAAGCTTCCCAAGCCTCAGACCTGAGAAGTTACAGTTCGGTGGCCTGGGCGATGAAGCTTCCCAAGCCTCAGACCTGAGAAATCAGTGTTGATTGTGGGAGAAAAAATAAATTTAAAAATTTGGTAAATAATTATTCCCCCCAAACTCACGGGCTATGTGGAGAGTTGGTGGAAGAAAGGAAAAGGCGTGGCTATGGGAGGCGCGCAGCAAAGACCGCGGGCTCAGCACAGGCCTCCACGTCCTGGCATTGTGCAGTCACCTTAGAAACGTCACGCTGGGCGACAATGAACGCATTTGGTGATGTTTGTTGCTTGGAATAAGTGTTTTATGCAAATAGGGCTTGATGCATGCGATACAGTGAGTTCCAAGGTAGTGTGTTCCTTTTTTTTTTTTTTGAGATAGAGTCTCACACTGTAGCCCAGGCTGGAGAGCAGTGGTGCGATCTTTGCTCACTGCAACCTCCTCTGCCCCTGCCTCAGCCTCCCAAGTAGCTGGGACTACAGGCGTGTGCCATCACACCCAGCTAACTTTTGTATTTTAGTAGAGACAGGGTTTCATCATGCTGGCCAGGCTGGTCTTAAACTCCTGGCCTCATGTGATCCACCCTCCTCAGCCTTCCAAAGTGCTAGGGTAACAGGCGTGAGCCACCACGCCTGGCCTCAACTCAGCGTATTTATCATGCCCTCCTGGTCACTCCCCATGGACAGTCCAGATCCCAGAAATGTCAGAGCGTTCCAGCAGGACCCTGTCTGCTAAATCTCTGTGTATCTGTGCCTGGAAGCTTCCCATGGGGCCTGGCTCAGGGTGGCACCCGCTGCCTCTAGGTGAGGGCTTCTGCCCCAGGGTGGTGAGCTCCTCCACCTGCACAAGCCCTGGCTCTGGCCGGCGCCTGTGGCGTCCAGGTGAGGGCTTCTCTCCCAGGGCAGTGAGCTCCCCACCTGCACAACCACTGGTCTTTTCCACAGAGCCTCCTGCTCTTCAGGGCATTTTGGAATTTCTCTTCTGCCTGCTGCTCCGGTGTCGGTGACAGGTTTTGCTCTTCAGGAGGCTAGAAATCAGCCTTGTGAGAGAACACCTTGTTTAGGAAAGGTGCATCTAATATCTAATAAGCTCCTTGTAAATACGTTATATTGTTCTCAAAGATTAGGCGTTTGCTGTGATGAGTTTCAATCTGGCGTTCATCGTGCACGAGGTCCGACTTCAGTTAGCTAAGCAGGCAGGCCTGTGGGCCCATCCCTTCCCAACGACGGCCCATCCGGTGAACTAGATTCGCTGATCCCCAGGCACGGGAATGAGTGCTGGTGTCTGGGCTGCTGTGTGGTGGCTTCACGATGCTTCACAGCTCTCAGGACATGTGGATGGTGGGGCCCAGCTAGTCCCGGCCCTCCCCTCCTCCTGCCGCACAGGGGAAGAGCCTCAACTCCTTGCCTGGATGAACTCTTTGATTTGCTTTTGTTCTTTGCCCAGGAAACTCTGTCCAGGCAGGGTCTTGATCAGTCTTCATTTCCTCTTCATTCCTCGATAAACAAGTAAAGACAAAAGAAAAACTCCCGGACACTGAAAGGCAGAAATGGTGAGCCAGACATGTGGCCTTGCGAACGTGGTCTTGGGGCTGTCTGTGGTGCAGGTCCCAGCGTGGTGAGCTTGGAGTGGAAAAGAGAACCATCAGGGTGCTGTGAGGGTGCAGAGGCCGCTTAGACAACCAGCCTGACTCCAGGAGCAGCGGGAACCAGCGTGCATTGGATACAAAAGACCAGAAATCCCCACAAAATCAGTACAAGATGCAGTCCACTCCAGCGTTCAAGGCAGGAGATGTCCTCAGGTGTCTTAGGTGCTGACTCCCAGAACCTGCAGCAGGTGTGTGCTCTGGAGGTCAGAGGCAGACACGGAGGAAAGACCTTGGGTTCCCGGAGCCTGGGCCTGGGCCTCGTGGATGCTCCCCAGCCCCACACACCCTTGAAGATGGTGCAACACGGGACCTGTGGTCAGAGGGTGGTGGCCAGCTCAGGACGCTCCAGCCGCGGTCGGGCTGTGCTGTAGCGATGGCAGGGCCTGGAGAGAGAAGACCAAAGGTGGCGACAGTGAAAAAGTCATTTTGTTGGCAAGTTCACATAGCTCTTCTTTAACAAGAGGTGAAGTCACTAATGACATTTTAATCCCGTGGAGAAGAGGCCTCACCCATGGAGTAAGAAGGCCATTTCTTCAGGCATAATGATACATAAGTGAACACACATTCAAAGCACCAATGAACAGATAACTTCTGAAGCTGTCAGAGCAGCCAAACCTCTCATCAGAACTTCACCATTATTAAAAACAAAAGTCAAGTCATACAACTTTATATTAAATAAATGGTATTTTTTAAAAAAGGTAATAAACCTTCAGAAAGTATTACCTCCTGGTTATATCAGAGCATTTTACTACTATCTGTGGTCTTGAGGTTATTTATTTGTTTTTTGAGACAGGGTCTCACTATGTTGCCCAGGCTGGAGGGCAGTGGTAAAATCTCTGCTCAGGGCAACCTCTGCCTCCCAGGCTCAGACAATCCTCCTAAGTAATGGGATTACAGGCGTGTGCCACCACACCTGGCTAGTTTTTGTATTCTTTGCAGGATGGGGTTCACCAAGTTGCCCGTGCTGGTATGGGGGTTATTTTGAGTCATGCTGTCTGGAAGGCTGACCTGCTGCACAGTGGCAGCTACTGTGTGACTCTTCACAGCTCAGAGTTCAGGGACGCCCTGGCTGCAGGAAATCTGCCTCCGGGAGCATTTACACCAGAGAAATCGGCAAACACGGCACATCAGCAACTCCACTCCCTGAGCTGGACTTTTTTTTCTGGAGTGCAATGGCACAGTCTCAGCTCACTGCAACCTCTGCCTCCGGGGTTCAAGCGATCCTCCTGCCTCAGCCTCCTGAGTAGCTGGGACTACAGGTGTGCACCACCATGCCTGGCTAATTTTTGTATTTTAGTAGAGATGAGGTTTCACCATGTTGGCCAGGATGGTCTCGATCTCTTGACCTTGTGATCTACCCGCCTCAGCCTCCCAAAGTGCTGGGATTACAGGCGTGAGCCACCGCGTCCAGTCCCTGGGCTGGATTTTAAATATTTCCCAGCACAGCACTAGTCTAAGCCCAGCTAGGAGGGCAGTGACACCAGAGGAAAGTAGTGGGGGAAGAAAAAGCTGAGGGCTCGGTGTGCCAGAGGGCTGTGCACCCCGGCCTTTGGAGGACTCTGCTCCTGCATCTTCCTGGTGCCTTATTCCTGTGCCTGTGTGTCCCACCCCCGTGGCCTTCTTTGCCTCCACTCCCTCATTCTCCCCGCACAGCTGGAACACCATAGGGAATCTGGGATTGTGCTCTCTCTGGTAATCTCCATGTCTTCCCTCTCATGTCATTTTATTGGTGCTAGAAGCACACGGTGGACCTGCCTGGACGCCAATGTAGCACAACCCTCCTCTATGTGTGTGGCGCACACCTGTGTGAGACGGGCTGTCCTTCGGGACTCAGGGCCACAGAGCAAGTGTAAGGATGGCCTCTCTCTTTAAAGCAGCCTCTCTGGGCAGCACACTCATTAATCCTGGGGAGCCATTTTCCCGTGACTACTTCCACTACAGGTCAACTCCTCCCACGTCCTTCTTTTAACCAACAGGAAAATTCCATGTCCTCTTGGGAAGGCCAGCTACCACCCCAGTGCATGGTGCCATGTGGTCACCGATTCACCTAAAGGTTGTCACTGCAGACATTTTCACACAGCCCATTCCTATGCTTTCTCCCATAACTCCCACAAAGACTCCACCGTGGTGCTTCTGAGGCAGTGCCACATTCCTTCTCAGAGGTTGCGAATGCTCACCTAGTTACGTCTTCATTCTGGGGAATGCCTGATGTGCCATTCCAAATATCCATTTCCCTTTTTTCTAAACATCCACTTCCCTTCCAAATATCCATTTCCTTTTTAAAAAAAATATCCATTCCCTTCCAAATATCCTTTCCTCTTTTTCTAAAATTAACTAAACCACAATTTTTCACTGAGCACGTTGCTGCAACATTTCCTGGTCTCCCTTGCACTATATGTGACCATGTGACCAGGTTTTTTCTGATGAGGTGTGAGCAAAAGCTGCGTGTTGCCTGAGGCCTCGGAGCAGTCTCTTGAAAAGGGAAGGAGTATGCCATTGTTCTCATCCCCTCCATCCTGCTGCTGGGAACATGACTTGATGGCTGGAGCATCAGCAGCCCTTCTGGACCGTGAGAGGAAGAGCTACCCTGCCCTCACACTCCCCAGGAATAGTAAAGCAGAAATCAGGGAAGGTTTTATTCCTGTAGACCATCTGTCTGTCACACCAGTTCTAGTTCTGTTCTTTCTTTTCCTTATTTTTTAGGTGATAACCCTAATCATTACGGGTAAGTGCTTTTCCCAACGAGTGCCTGATTAAGTCCCTTTCCCAAAGGCTGTTTGGCTCAGTCTGTTATTAAATTCACGGCGATCTCCATGTCTCTCCAAGACAAATCAGAGTTGCCCTGTCCCATGTCACCTTCTCACTGAATATGCATCATTATTTTTGATTATTTGGTTAGTGCTGTTTTTCCCACCATAGTTCACATGACTTTTCCCCTAGAAGAAGCCAGGAAGAGTGAAATGCAGGTGGGAGAGCTCCTCCCCTCTCACTTGGTCTTTCCCTGTCCTCTCTGCAGAGGGTCTCAGGGCTTTTTCCCTCCCGTCCTGTTCCCTGACTCCCAGCCCTGATAGAGGACACTCTTTCAGCTCCCATCAAAGGTCTACATCATTAAACCTCATTGGGGAGTGCTGGTTGGTGACAGTGAAAAGCTCCAGAATTGAACAGAGATTCATTGTACTAAATTTAGAAACAGGCTCTCTATATTTAGTTCAGATCTTAAATAGGAAAATGTTCAGCCTGAGGATTCACAGATTTGCTTTGTCCTTGAATCAGGCTTCAGAAACATCAGGTACTCTGCCTTCAGCAAGCACCTGCGTAGGCGTGGAAGTGCCCTGGACACGGCCGTCAGCGAGTCCTGTCCCTCAGGTGGGCCTGAGGTTCGGCAGTGGATGATAGTGACAAAACAGCAGCAATAACAGCAATTCACGCTCACGAAGTGAGGCTGCTGTGGGCACCTGGCACGCGCTGTAGACCTGATGCCACTCAAACCTCACCTTGACACTGTGTCCTGCAGTTGTGTACATCATTCCATCTTACACATGGGGACAGTGGCGTGCAGAGAGGTTAAGAACCTTAGCAAGGCCACGCAGTCACAGGGCAGGGCCAGGGCATGAACCAGAGCCCTCTCTCCGAGACCTGCTGCCTGGCTGCCTGCCTTTGGAGAAATCTCTGGTCTCCCAGCACATGTATTTAGCAGATCATCATTATTCATGAATTCTGCGTTTGTGAATTCACCTACCCACTAGAACGACTCGTGGTCATTTGCAGAGGTGGGCAGACTGGAAAGGAACCTGAGCTACATGTGTGCCCCTCCCACTGATGGAGAGCCAGGGCGTACTGCCACCCCACTTCAGTGCTTGCTGTAAACAGGGCCATTCCAAGGCCTCCCTAGTGCCCAGCTTTCCACATTTGGTGCTTTTCGCCGATGACCTGGCTGTTTGGAATGGCCCTGTGCCTGGTGCCGTGTCGTGTCCTGAGCAGGAGAGGCTAGGGGGCCTTAGAGAGCTTCATTCAGGGGGCAGCCATGGTGCTGCTGGGCGAGGGGTCAGTGTTAATGAATCAACAGTACATTGAATAAGGTGTCTTTAAGTCAGGTTCTATAGCGATTGGCTCACCAGGGGCTGGCAGGAACCTAAACCCGGATTTCCTTTGGAGAAATGGCTTGGTGGGATCGGCTAACACAGTGTCTGCAGTCCTTACAGACCGTAACTACTGCGAAAGAGGAATCGGCTGCGCCTGAGGCTGCCTCCCAGTGCCCACTTTCAGGTCTATTTGCTTCTTAAAAGTGCTGCCACAGTTTGGGGCGGTCATGGGGGTGCAGCGGCTCCTTCTGCAGGGAGCATGAGGACCGGGGCCTGCCCTTGCCTTCTGACAACTGAGCAGGGTGAAGACGCTGGCAGCCACAGCTCCCAGGGAGGCCTTGTGATTCTGATAGATTTGGGGACTTTCTCAGATGGGTGGGGTAAGTCAGGAAATAAGTTTTCAGGCCAATGGAGAGCAAAGCCTCCTCCCCAGAGCAAGACACAGGAAGGAGGAATTGAGGTGAGCTCCACGCAGCGCTGTTCCAGAGCTGTGACCCACCCGCTTCCGAGGACGTAGGAGAGAGGGGTGCCGGGAGCACGGAGGTGATGGGTGAAGTGTCCTGGTGAGCAAGGCCCCGTGCCCACCTGCTCTGTGGCTCTAGACACCGTCACAGCCGAATCACGCCTCCCACAGTCACATGCTGAAGGCCCAAGCCCCACACTTCGGAATGTCACTGTTTGGAGATAGGGCCTAAAGAGATAACTAATGAAAAATGAGGGCATGAGGGTGGACCCTAAGCCAGCCCATCTCGTTTCCTGATGAGAAGAGAAGATTAGGGCACAGACACGCATAGAGGGACAGCGGGTGGAGCCCCTGGGTGAAGGCAGCGTCCACACGTCGGGGAGGAAGGCCTTGGGAGAAACTGGCCCTGCCCACACCCGGACCTGAGACCCCCAGCCTCCAGCATCGGGAGAAAATGCATTTCGGTGGCTTAAGACCCCAATCTGTGTGCTAGGCAGCCCTAGAGACTTCCTGGCACCGATGACGCCAGATCAACAGCTCACGCCACGGCTGCTGTGCTGTCTTTCTAATGACTGCTGGAGACAGGCCCCATCCCTTATTCCCTAACGACCACTGGAAAGTCCCCCCATCCCCTAATGACTGCTGGAGATGTTCCTTGTCTCCTAATGCCACCAGAAATGTCCCCTGTCTCCTAATGACTGCCAGAGATGTCCCTCCCACCCCCTAAGGACCGCTTGAGACATCCTCTCATCCCCTAACGACCACCAGAGACTTTCCCCATCCCCTAGCTACCCGCGGAAAGCCCCCTCACGACTGCTGCAGATGTCCCCCCGAGTGTCCAATGGCACCTTCACTTCAGCACAGCCAAAGCAGAGTTCCAGATTCCAGAAGAGTCCTGATTCCCTCAAGAAACCTGCTTCTCCGCTCCCTGTCCTATGCGTCACTAGAAATGCATGTATGTAACATGTACGAACAGTCGAGTCATATAACAAAGTGAAACTGAAGCCTCTTCATCCTCATGCTGTTCTCAACGCTCAGAGCCGCTTATCTTCCTGCCTCTCCTCCTGGTCTGGCGTGGATTTCCTAGGACTGGCAGGCGACGCCCTCAGTGGCAGATGGGAAAGGAGGAGGAGAGAGGCTGCAGGAGGAGGCAACCAGGGGCCAGCTTGGCTGCAGCCCTGTCCATCCCGACTCCCCAGACAGCCCTGGGCGTGCACATTACCCTCGGATGTGATCCCACTTTGTCTTGGCACCACAGACCCCTTGAAGGATGAGGGGGTCTCATCTGGCTCCAAACAGCAGAATGCCCTCAGCTCCTGCCGAGTGCACTCAGGGCCTCCAGGGCAGCTGAGAGCCTCTGTGTGGATCAGCCCCACGGCGTCTACACCGGGGCCTCCAGGCAGCTGAGAGCCTCTGTGTGGATCAACCCCACGGCGTCTACACCGGGGCCTCCAGGCAGCTGAGAGCCTCTGTGTGGATCAGCCCCACGGCGTCTACACCAGGGCCTCCAGGCAGTTGAGAGCTTCTGTGTGGATCAGCCCCACGGCGTCTACACCGGGGCCTCCAGGCAGCTGAGAGCTTCTGTGTGGATCAGCCCCACGGCATCTACACCGGGGCCTCCAGGCAGCTGAGAGCTTCTGCGTGGATCAGCCCCACGGCGTCTACACCGGGGCCTCCAGGGCAGCTGAGAGCCTCTGTGTGGATCAGCCCCACGGCGTCTACACCGGGGCCTCCAGGCAGCTGAGAGCCTCTGCGTGGACCAGCCCCACGGCATCTACACCGGGGCCTCCAGGGCAGCTGAGAACCTCCGCGTGTATCAGCCCCACGGTGTCTATACTGGGGCCTCCAGGCAGCTGACAGCCTCTGTGTGGATCAACCCCACGGCGTCTACACCAGGGCCTCCAGGCAGCTGGGAGCCTCCACATGGATCAGCTCCACAGCGTCTACACCAGGGCCTCCAGGGCAGCGGCAGGGCTGAGTCCACCCCTTTCCTTCAGCCGCAGCCCACTGCTGACAGCGTGGTTCCGCCTGCACAGCCTTTAGAGAACCCCAGAGAAGTGCCCCAGGAACCCCATACCTAGACCTACCACCAACACTCATGGGAGTGCCCTGGGGGGCTCCTGCTTCAGAAGACGCATTGAGTGTCCTCCCCTCCACCAAAGGAGCCTCCAGGCTGCAGCCACATCACCCATGCTTTGTAGTACCTTCAATGTCTCACCTGCAAATATAAATAACATACATAATGTACATGCCATGCTGATGTCAATATACACAGAGTCAGTTATGGAAATCTCAATATAACAATACCTCATATCCCCTGTACACTCCATGGGAACAGAGATTGTCTGGGTGCTCAGCACTGTCACCCACTGCCATGGTTCCTGCTGCGAGGCTGTGATGGTCCCCAGAACTTGCTCTCCGGCAGGAGCACTGTGCAGCCCCGTGTCCCATCCACACAGGAAGTGGCCGGCACCTCACCCACCTTGCCTTCCGTCCCCTTGGCCATGCCCCCCACTCCGGCCTTGCATGTGGATGGCATGGAGGTGCTGGCACTGCCACAGCCCTCTCATGGCCATGAGGTGACTCAGAAGATTTGCAGGGTCAGGGCCACCATGCTGTCCAGATGCCAGCACCGCAGCCTCAGGACCTCTGGTCCGTGAGAAAAACACACGTGTGTGTGCACCCACGCTCAGCATTGCTGTTCCTGTGGCTGAGTCGGTGCTGACTGACACAGTGGGCACTCGGGTTTCTCGTAGCACTTTTCACCATTAATGGGATGAGTGGAAACACTGAGTTACGTGAAGCCTTCACTGCAGACGTCTCAGCACCTTTACGGGTATTTGTTAAATCTCCAAGGGGGATATACCAGGCTGTATTTCCTAATCATGTTTGGTCACATAATTTACCATCACAACTCCTCTGCCCTGATCCTGCTGGTTTAGGCAATTGCTGCCTTGACTTAAAAACAAGCCTGGGCTTTGAGCAGACACAGAGATAGGAAAAGCTTCTTTGAAGTGTGTCTGCTTTTGGTGAAAGGGGCAGGGACTTTAGATCCACACTCTGCCCTTCCCAGCCATGTGACACGGTGAAATTAGCTACGTCTCCAGCCTCAGTTCTGTGACTAATGTGGGGGTGGTAAGACCCCCTCACAAGATATGCGGTGGTCAGGTGCGGTGGCTCACACCTGTAATCCCAGCACTTTGGGACGTGAGACAGGAGGATCGCTTGATCCCAGGAGTTTGAGACCAGACTGGGCAACATGGGGAGACTCTGTCTCTATAATAAAAACAAAAAACGATCCAGGCATGGTGTCATGTGTCCGTGGTCCTAGCCACCTGGGAGGCTGAGGTGGAAGAGTCCCTGGAGCTCAGGAGGTCGAGGCTGCGGTGAGCTGTGATCACACCGCTGCACCCCAGCCTGGGTGACAGAGCAAGACTGTCTCATAAAAGCCCCAAATAACAACAATAATGAATCAGGTGTGTGGGCTCAGGACCCTGTGTGTGCCAGGCACTAGGAGGCTCGAGCTCCAGCTCCTCTCCATCTGGATGCCCTCGTGCCCCCGTCCGCGCTCCAAAGCTGCTCTCCCTGGGTGCCCTCGTGCCCCTGTCCACTCTCCAAAGCTGCTCTCTCTGGGTGTCCTCGTGCCCCCCATCCGCTCTCCAAAGCTGCTCTCCCTGGGTGCCCTCATGCCCCCGTCCGCCCTCCAAAGCTGCTCTCCCTGGGTGCCCTTGTGCCCTCCGTCTGCTCTCCAAAGCTGCTCTCCCTGGGTGCCCTCCGTCCACTCTCCAAAGCTGCTCTCTCTGGGTGCCCTCGTGCCCTCTGTCTGCCCTCCAAAGCTGCTCTTTCTCTGGAAGCAATTCGAGAATCTTCACTGTACTTCCCCGAGCCTCAGTTTCTCCCAAGTAAAATGCAGAGGTTTGCTCCTGGTTTGTTCAGCTGGCATTTTGGGCAGGGTTGGCCCCAGATCACAAGCCCTTCAGCATCCTTGATTCCACCCACCGTGTGCCAGAAGTCATGCCCTCTGTGCCCTCCACCCCTAGTCCCAGATGCCCCCAGAAGGCACAGAGTCACCTGCGCAGGAAACCTCTGGCTGAGATGGTCTCTGCAGCCCCTCTCCGTGCCCCCCTCCGCCGTGCTAGACGTTGAGTGTCTGACGCCGGGTGTGATGGAGCATGCACAGCTCCACAGAGCCACAGAAGCCTGTGGCATCCCCGCCGGCCACTGGCCTCGGCTTCTGGATGTTTTTATTGCCCTGCTCAGATAAGGAGCCTGAGGCTTTGCGGTGGTTCGCTGTTGGGCAGTGAGTTGCGCTGAGCTGGTGCTTTTCTTCCATGACGTTGACCTATTTGTGTGGAGTCAGGGGTGACTCGTCCCAGCCCTGGGGAGGCCAATGGCCCCTCTCTGCCACCCCCATGCCTGCTGGCCACGGCCTCACGGGGAGGAAGAGTGAGGCCATTTCAAGGACAAGATAATTACAGGAACAGAAGGAGCCTATCAGTGAAGCAGGAGACTGGGGAAACGCCTTCATCCTAGGGCAAGTTAGACTCTCTGGGCGAGCCGTGTAAACAGAAGGCCTTGCACCTTGCTAATTCCCAGAAATCCTCCCTCTCCACCCTCTTCCCAGGCTGAGTTCAACACGGCCGGCGTCTGGGCTCCATCTGCTCTCTGCTAATGGAAAGTGGAGTGTGGGAGTGAAGATGTTTTTGAAAACACGTTTTTCAGGTGAGGTTGCTATTGATTAACCTCTCGTTGCGTGTCAGCCTTTCTCCCATAGACCCGCGTTGTGTGACTAATACCTGGATGTATTGTGTGGCCTCGTTCGTGACGGCTCAAGTGCTGTTTGTGGGGTGGGACCCGCACTGCGGCGCTCGGTGGCGGGGGACGAGGAGGCTGTGCGTCCACTGGGCTATTTATCAAGATAATTGCTGCCTGCAAGGGTTCTAGACATCCACTTGTCCACACCCCAGGGAGGATCAGGCGCTTTATCATGTCTGGACTTAATAAAGGAGGAATAATGGAGCCGTACAGCTGGCTACAATGTGTCTTCTCCCGTCACCCGGGTTCAATTTTCTGCTTAGCACTGTGTACACAGCAAACAGCCTCACGAGTTTAATGGCGCTCCAGTTTCCCCAGGTGACGACAGGAGAAGGGTTCACAAAAGACACCTTTTGGCTTTAATAGGACTCACAACAGCACAGCGTCACATGGTCCTCATGGCCCCGAGGGCCCACCTCTCTTTTGCAGAAAATTGTAATTTCACTAATACAGGAAATATGTTTCCAGTGGTTTCCTTCCAGTGTTGAGACTGTCACGACCAGGAAGAATCGCTTTGGAGGGTTGCAGAGGGCTGCCCAGCCCCAGAAACAGAAACAGTGGCACCCTCCACACCATGAGGAAACCGAGGCACAGCAGGCCACCGCCCCCACCGGCACTCCAGGACGTGCCCCTGCAGTTTGGGAGGGGGCAGTTCACACCCATGCTTGCCCCATTTTCTCTGCAGACAGGGACTGCATCGGGTGCCAGCACAGTCAGACTGGAGGCCAGCAGGTTGATGCTACCACGTCAAATTCTAAATCCGTAGCCCCAAACGTTTTGGCACCAGGGACCAGCTTTGTGGAAGACAATTTCTCCACAGATGGCGGGTGGGGTCGGGGGATTGTGTTGGGATGAAACGGTTCCACCTCAGGCGATCAGGCGTTAGATTCTCATAAACAGTGCACAACCTAGACCCCTCCACACGCTGTTCACAGTCGGGTTTGCGCTCCTCTAAGATTCGAACGCCGCTGCTGCTGAGGTGGTAGTGAGAGTGACAGGAGCAGCTGTAACTAGAAGCTCACTCCCTTGCCCCCCGCTCACCTCCGGCTATACGGCCCAGTTCCCAACAGGCCGCAGATGGGTACCCAGGGACTGGAGCCCCCTGCCCTAAATTGTCCTGAATCTCACTTCTGAATTAAAAGCACAGCTTTAGCCTGCAAGTTGCTTTTTTTTTCAGGTAACTTTGCATCTTAAACATCCAAGGTGTACAGAAACTGGTTTTTGGGGCCCCATGAAGAGATCGCCCTCATATGTTCCACATCCACTGGATATGCAGCCAGTTTCCTATCGAGGTACCTTTCCTTTGTCACAGCAGGAATTTCTGTTCCTCCCTGTATTGTGCTTCACAGGGAGAGAAAACATGCAGCTGCCCCCGGGGGTGCTCCCTAGTCCTCCATGAGCTCAGTGAGCTGCCCCTGGGAGTGCTCCCTAGTCCTCCATGAGCTCAGTGAGCTGCCCCCGGGGGTGGTCCCTAGTCCTCCATGAGCTCAGTGAGCTGCCCCCGGGGGTTAGCTTTCCTCGGTCCCCTAGTCCACGAGCTCAGCAAGCTGCTCCTCAGGGTAAGCCTTCCTCCATCCCCTAGTCCACGAGCTCAGCATCTCTTGGGATTGGCACTGTCACCTGGAAGCCAGCAGCCCTTCCCTTCAAGGACACTGTCGTCTGCAAGGCCTGAGTTCGAGCAGCAGCGCGTGCTCATCCTCAGTGGCTTCATGGGCGATCAATTCATTATTTATTGTGAGCCCTGGGCTGTAGCATTTCCAAAGGAACCATCAGCCAGCCCTGTTTGGGAAGTGAGAATGCACTGGGCAGTAAGGTCCCTGCAGAGGGCACTTGGTGGCAGGCAGTGTACCTGAGGTGGCCTTTTTTTTTTTGGAAACAGGGTCTTACTCTGTCAGCCAGGCTGGAGTGCAGGGGTTTGAGCCAGTGGTTTGATCACAGCTCACTGCAGCCTCAACCTCCCAAGGTCAATCCTCCTGCCTCAGCCTCCATATAGCTGGAATCACAGGTGCATGCCACCACGTCTGGCTAATTTTTTTGTTTTTTTGTAGAGATGGGGTCTCATTTTGTTGCCCAGACTGTTCTCAAACTCCTGAGCTTAAGTGATCCTCCTGCCTCAGCTTCCCAGAGTCCTAGGATTCAATGCCATGGTCTCAATCAAGAGCGGAGAGGGAGGTATTGATGCAGGCCAAGAAGTTAGGGAGGCCCCTGCGCTGCTGCCTGAGGGCGCTCCCTCTCCACCTGGGTCCAAGGGAATTTAATGAAGTTTAGCCTCCAGAAGCTTTCACATATGGGTATGTCTCCTCATGAAAAGATCTCTGTGGTAAGTACAGGCAAGTGTAATCAATATTGGTTTTTAGACCAGGAGACCAAATTCTCTCTTCAATAGTGGCTATGCTGCTGACATTTGTAAAGATGTTTAGCAATTAATTCAATGAATTTTTAACCATGTTTTTATCCTAACTGTTATACTTTTAGTTTTAAGAGGAGATGTACTAGCCGATCAGTGCTAGGGTAATTGGCAGATACTCTGCTTTTATTTTTAAGGGGAGATGGTCTAGCCCATCAGTGCTAGGGTAATTAGCAGTCATTCTGTAAAGGTTTGGGAAATTGAATGTGGAATGGGTAATCTGACCCCACAAATGCTGTTTCTGTGTCTCTTACATAGAGGGATGCTTTTCCTCCAGTTAGAGATCTTTCGCATGCAAATACTTTGGGGTGTGAAGGCCGAAAATCTGAGACAGCTCCCGGCTAATTTAGAAAGTGTATTTTGCCGAGGTTGAGGATGTGCACCCATGACAAGGCTCAGGGGGTCCTGACAACATGTGCCCAAGGTGGTTGGGGCACAGCTCGACTTTATGCATTTTAGGGAGACAGGAGACATCGATCCATATGTGTAGGAAGTACATTGGGACTGCGTTCATGCTTTCCCCTGGTCTTTAAAAGAAAAAAAAGAAAAAGAAGTACATTGGTTCCATCCAGAAAGGGGGGGCAACTCGAATCGGGAGGGTTCTTCCAGGTCACAGGAAGGTGAGAGAGAAATGGTTGCATTCCTTTGAGTTTCTGATTAGCCTTTCCAAAGGAAGCCATCAGATATGCTCTCAGTGAGCGGAGGGATGACTTTGAATGGAATGGGAGGCAGGTTCGCCCTGAGCAGTTTCCAGCTTGACTTTTTCCTCTGGCTTAGTAATTTTGGGGCTCCAATATTTTTCTTTCCCAGAGGGGAGGGTGTATTTTTTTTCTTCAAGATGCCTTGAAATTAAGGTAAGAAGAATAGGGTGGAGCCAACTTCCTATCACCTTTTTTTTTCTTCCAAAGGAAAACACGTTTCAGGGTTGCCACAGAGCAGAAGCAGTGCAATCCCTGCAGTGAATTTCTGCGTCTTTTAAAGATTTTGTAAAAGTATTTTCTAGAATATGTTTGTTTCCCTTCCAAGCCCTATTGGAATGTTTTCCTGCACCCTTAGAACAGCCCTTGGAGACAACCCTAGCCTCCAGGGCACCCACACTCCCCTTGCCTGCCCAGGGGCCTACCCAGGCTCTGGGGACATGGGCGCCCCAGGGCAGGAGGGAAGGATAAGCTTTCTCCTTGTTTTCTTGTTCCTAGCACATGGTAATGCACCCCAAAGGATTATCTGTCCAGAAAGCAGTTACTAAGCCATAGAAAACCGAGCTAAGTTTGTGAAGGAGAACACTGAAACAATAAAAACTCAAATTTTGGAAGGAAGTTATGACAGCACTCAGCATAGGGATGTTATATGTAAATTTTCAGTGCTACAAAAGAAATAGCACTTGAATATGACTTTTCTTAGCAATTTACTTCTACAGAAAGGTGCGTCTCACAGCTGGAGCAATGGCGAGTGCGCACCTGGGCAAGGGAGAGGAGGGGCTCTTATCCCTGATGCAGGTAGCCCGTACTGCTGTGTTGTTCCCCTATTGGCTAGGGTTGGACCACACAGCCTAAGCGAATTCCAATTGGCTATTTTAAAGAGAGCAGGGGTACCAGCCAGAGTGGTAGGGTGGATACTTTGTTGGGAAGGATGGTTACGGAACAGGTCAGAGCAGGTGATCAGGGGTACAGATGTGAACTACTGATTAGAACGGGTGGGAAATTTGTTTACCAAAATAGAGGCAAGGGGGTGCAGAGAACCAGGAAGTTAAACCTTAAAATGGAGAATTAAAGAATGAGAGAGCTGAACGTGCTGACATATGGAGCCTTTGAAGAGAAACTTGGCGTTCATTATATCTAACAGGGATAACATATTTACTGGGGTTAAAATATAAAATGTGATTTTTTTTTTTTTAAGATGGATTCTTTCTCTGTCACCCATACTGGAGTGCAGTGGCACAATCCTGGCTCACTGCAACCTCTGCCTCCCAAATTCAAGGAATTCTCCTGCCTCAGCCTCCAGAGTAGCTGGGATGACAGGCGCGCACCACCACACCTGGCTAATTTTTGTACTTTTAGTAGAGGTGGGGTTGCACCATGTTGGTCAGGCTGGTCTCGAACTCCTGACCTCATGATTCTCCCACCTCAGCCTCCCAAAGTGTTGGGAATGCAGACATGAGCCACCATACCCAGCCTAAAATGTGCTTTTTATGGTACTATATAGTTTTAGGTTCATACATATTTTAACATTTTTCTTTTTTTCTTTTTTTTTGAAACAGGGTCTCTCTTTGTCACCCAGGCTGGAGTGCAGTGGCATGATTTTGGCTAACTGCAATCTTGACCTTCCAGGCTCAAGTGATCCTCTTGTCTCAGCTCCTCAAGTAGCTGGGACTACAGGTCTCTATGCTCAGCTCTTTTTTGTAGAGATGGGATTTGCCATGTTGTCCAGGCTGGTGTCGAACTCCTGATCTCAAGTGATCTGCCTGTCTTAGCCTCCCAAAGTACTAGGATAACAGGTGTGAAACACCATGCCCAGCCTATTTTAACATTTTTCTAGGTAATAAAAGTAATCATCTTTTTATCAGATGCTTTTTTAAAGCCAGTCGATGTGAGGAAGGCTGACTTGTTTCATAGATACAGTGACAGGCAAACACCAGGTCAGAGCCAGGAGGGTGAGGCCAGGCCACATGGTACATGGTACTTTGGGACACTTTGTAGTTAAATAATAATGGAAAAGCACTGTTGCCTCTTGAGATTAAGGCTGTACTGTTAAAAATATAATGTGAAGCCAGTGTGATGGCTCACACCTATAGTCTCAGCTACTTAGGAGACTGAGGCAAGAGGACTGCTTGAGGCCAGGAATTCAAGACCAGCAAGGGCAACACAGCAAAACCCCATCTCTCTCTCTCTCTCTCTCATCTCATCTCTCTCTTTATAACATCTGCTACTATATACACAATATACACTAGTGTATATACGTATACACACACTGTAGATGTACATATGTATGTGTGTATACATATACACACACACGTATGTACATATATATATACACACACACACGCAACATACAGAAAATGTTAGCCATACATCATTTTGAGTTTTCCTGTGGTGCCTAAACCTGTGTGTGCATTTACTCTCCTCCTGCTTGTTGATTCACTAGTGTCATCTTCCCCTTTTAGTACAACAGGGCACAGTTCACTGCTGTATGTTCTGTACCTAGAAGTGTGCCTGACCTGCAGTAGAATCTTAATTAGGTATTGAATAAGTAAAATATTGGTGTTGTGTGTTAAATGAAATAGTCAACATAGTTAGGAAACTCACTAGTATAGATTATTGTGTATAATAGTAGCAGATAGTATGTATTATCATTAATAAGCTAATAGTTCATAAGTTTTGATGGCATCACAGCCCCTTCCACTTCCAGCTTGATAATCAGGAGCTTGCTATTAAGAGAAGATAGCTGGGGAAGAATGCCTTCTGGAACCCTCCTCTTCCCTCTGTCTCCCCAGGAAGAGGAGCTGTATGAATGATCTACAAAGAGTAGGGAGGTTTATGTTTTTAAGCAGCACTTAGGTATTTTAAGATTTCTCTTTATATCAAACTGTAGTAAGTAGCAAAGGGGAAGAAAATTTAAAGCAGTCCATTGGTCTAGGAGCTGTTTCAGTATTTTTGGCAAAACAGTCATGGAGCTTACATGAAATAAGAATATATGTCATGGTATTGGGATAACTGAATATCTATCTGCAGAAGAATGAAATTGCATCCCTACCTCACAGCATATATAAATATCAACTTGAATGGATTAAATATTTCAACATAAGATCTGAAACTGTGAAACTACTAAAAGGAAACATGGAGGAAAAATGATATGTTTTTTTGGATATGACCCCAAAACTACTGGAAGCAAATGCAACAAAGACAAATGGGATTTCATCAAAATATTAATAAAAAGCATCTTCACAGCAAAGGAAACAATCAACAGAGTGAAGAGACAGCCTACAGATGGGAAATGTATCTGCAAACCACACATCTGGTAAGTGGCTAATAGCCAAGATATGTAAGAACTTCAAACAACTCAATAGTAAGAAAATAAATAGCCCAATCAAAAAGCAATCAAAAGATCTGAATAGATATTTCTCAAAAGAAGACAGACAAATGTTCAATAGGTATATGAAAAATGCTCAAAATCACTTATCATCAGAGAAATGCACATTAAAACCACAATGCCACATCACCTCCCACCTGTTAGAATGCCATTGTCAAAGACAAAAGATAAAAGTGTTGGTGAGGATGCAGAGAAAAGGGGACTCTTGTACCCTGTTGGTGGGAATGTGAATCACTACAGCCATTACGGAGAACAGTATTGGAGATTCCTCAAAACCTAAAAATACAACCACCATATGATTCAGCAGCCCCAAAGCCAGGCATATACCCACAGGAATCGGTGTCTGCACCCCCAGGTTCCCTGCACTGCTTGAATAGTGCCTATATAGCCAATATAGGATCAACTTAAGTGTCTTTCAAGGGATGAACGGGTAAAGAAAATGTGGAACAAACACACAATGGAATACTATTCAGCCTTAAAAAAGGAGATCCTCTCACTTGAGACAACATGGATGAACAAGAAGGACGTTATATTAAGTGAAATTAGCCAAGCACAGAAAGACCAATACTGTACAATCTCACTTACTTGTGGAAGCTGAAAGAGTTGAAGCCACAGAAGCAGAGGATAGAACAGTGTTTACGAGAGGCTGGGGCGGAGGGATTGTGCCATAGGGTGGGAGGTGAGGAGCTGAAGAGATGTTTGTCAAAGGATACAAAATTTCAGCTAGACAGGAAGAACAAGTTCAAGAGATCTATTGTACAAGGGTGGTGACTACACCGTCAGTAACAATGTATTATATTCTTGACAATTACTAAGAGTAGATTTTAGTTCTCCTACAAAAAATGGTATGAGATCATGCATATGATAATTAGCCTATTTAAATATTTCACAATATATACATATTTCCAAATAACAGATATACAATATATGCATTTTTTGTCAATTAAAAATTTTTAAAAATAAAAAAAGAAAGCATTCAATTAATAAAAAGTTATATAGCAAAACTAAAACATGACCTCTTTTTTTTTTTCAAATATTGACTTGACACTAACCCTGAAAACACAAAAGAATGAGTTGCCAATGGTGTGGTGACCCCTTTCCTTCCAGGTGGGCAGAGGGGTCAGCGTGATGCGACCACCTCAGATCTGGGGTTGGGTCCTGGGGGGCTCTGCTTCCCACTCAGGCTGCCCTGGGCAAGCTGCTTCCTGTCTCAAGCTGCAGCGCCCTGACTGGTCAGTACAAAGAACAATGTCTACCCCGTACAGACAAGAGTCAAGTGCTTATTAAAATGCCGAGCGCACAATAATCAACATTAGATCCCTGCCTCCATTGGGTGGTTATTAAATGAAGAACTCGCCAGGAATACTCCATGACAGCAGATTCAGGTTCTATAATCGCTGTGGCCATCATAAAACACAGGTACTATATTCCATGTGTTTGTGTATGAAGCCAGGCTTGGGGGTCAGCTGCATAAATACAAGCCTGCCATTAGGAATCATGCGAGCAATACTGGTGTGCAAAATGTATTCAGGGAGGAAACAAAGAGGAAATGTGTATGAAGCCAACCCAAGACAAATATGGGCCATTCCTTGCTGAAAGCATGGAAGCTTCTGGGTGCATGGAGAAAGCAAACACTTCTGGGTACCCTCATAAAGGGACTCACAAAGGAAATCACAGGAATGTGCTTGAAGCTTTTTATCAGGCATTCCCAAGATATCAGAAATATCAACATTGCTTTTTGAGAAATCAGAGAAATGTAAGGAAGCCAAAGACCCGTGTGGATTTTGCTCTTATCAACCCTTCCCTTGCTGAGTAGACAGCACCCTCGCTGTCCTTCCTGGGGCCGGCCCTGCTGGCCCCACAGCCCCCAGGGAAGCCAGCCCTGCTCGTCCCTGACAGCATCAGGCACTTAGGATTGAATTTTCAAATTGCCCTCCTGTTTGCGCCTGCATTGATGTTTTGCATTTGTTTGAGGCTTGCATCTGCTTCCAAACAATGAGCTGTAATTTTAAACCTGTTTAGCACGCATTTAACCCAGATACTTCTTTTGTGACCATTTCACTTGCATCTGGGTTTCAGTGCAAAGAGGGTGTGAGGAACAAAACAAGTGCAGAATGGCAGCAGCCAGCAGCTGCGTGCAGCCAGCACGCCCCACGGGCACCCACGCAGGGCATGCAGCCCGTGGCACACCCTGTGCACACCCACGTGGGGCACGCAGCCTGAGGCACACCCTGTGCACACCCACGCGGGGCACGCGGCCCGTAGCACACCCCAAGTACACCCACACAGGGCACACACGCAGTCTGGTGTGAAAGGCACCACCGAGCAAAGCATGTGCCCATTCTTCAGCACGGTGGCTGCCTCCCGTGCCTGTGATTTTCATAATTCAAGGCTGTGGGTCCCACCGGGGCTTGCTGCAGCAGGAAGCCTGACTGCAAACAGCACCAGCAAGTGCAGGCAACGCCCCACCTCATCCATCAGAAATGGTCTGGACCCCATGGTGAGAGTGGGCACTTCCTGTTAGTGCTCAGGAATCACTCCCTTGGCAGTGCAGGTAAGTGCCACCCCAGATGCTCACACGCTCTGACTCTTGCAAGGTTCTCTGAACTGACTGCACCATGGACTATACCATAGTCAAGCCATGGTGACCCCTGCGACCTACACGTACACCTCCAGATGGCCTCCCAGAGCCAGAAAGTCTGAGATAACAGGAAAACCACAAAAGGAGAAGAATAGCTGGCTCTGCAGTGCCTGATTAACCGACCTTATGACATTCCACCATTGCTCCTGCCTCAACTGATAAGTCAACCTGTGACACTGGACCCTGTGGCCTGATTAACTGACCTTGCAACATGTGTGGACCCTGTGACACCCACCCCCCCAACTAGCAAAAAAATTGCCCTAAACTGTAACTTTCCATTGCCTACCCCCAACCTATAAAACCAGCTCTTACCCTACCACCCTCTGCTGACTCTCCTTTTGGACTCAGCCTGCTCGCACCCGAGTGAATAAACAGCTTTGTTGCTCACACAAAGCCTGTTTAGGTGGTCTCTTCATTCAGAGTGCACTTAACAATTCTGAGGCCTGCCAGCTTCAACAGAGGACTTTTAGGTCCAGAAGGGAGGCGGGCTGCTATTGGCTGAAACTGTTCTGCCTTCCTTACTGGACAGTGATTCCAGGTCAACTTGTTGGTTCCAACCCTGGCATTTCCTAAAGGAAGGGACTCCTGTTTTTGGTTCCATGCCCTGTTGTAGCAAGGCCATACCATGTCCACATAAAACCTGTGCAATCTCATGGAGTCCATGGGTTTTGACTCATCTGATGGCAGTGGTGTTTTGTTTCTACGTCATTGCCATGCTAGAGCTGAAGATGGAGACACATGGAGATGGGATCTATCCAGCCCCGTCCCACAGATGCTACGTAGGACACCCTTATACCCTGGGGCATGGCTACGAGGTCTTAGGGACCTGCGAACAGTTCACGGTTCACCGAACAGTTCAGAGTCAGCAAATTTTTCAAAACCAAATTTGAACACACACTTATATAAAGTCTGAGTGATTTTCTCTGAAGGCATCAAACCTGACACAATGTTTATAATCTCAAAAATGGCATTTGACACAAGAGGGTGCCTCTGACACACAATGGCTGGCTAGATAAAGGGTCAGAGTTGCCTGCCAGACCTGATGATGCTGCTGAATGCCACCTGAAAGCACAGATGCCCATCCAGGACGGCTCTGTACCCGGGATGGCTCTATACCAGGACAGTGCTGCACCCAGAATGGCTCTGTACCTGGGATGGCTTTGTGTCCAGGAAGGGTCTGCACCCGGGACAGCTCTGTACCCGGGATGGCTCTGTACCCGGGATGGCTCTGTGTCCGGGATGGCTCTGTAAGGTTGATGCTGTTAGTATGGTTGATGCTGTTGGTGTGGTTGATATTGTTGGTATGGTTGATACTGTTGGTATGGTTGATGCTGTTGGTATGGTTGATGCTGTTGGTACTGTTGATGATGTTGGTATGGCTGATGTTGATGGTATGGTTGATGCTGTTGGTGTTGCTATGGTTGATGCTGGTGGTCTGGCTGATGCTGTTGATGTTGGTATGGTTGATGCTGATGGTGTTGGTATGGTTGATGTTGCTATGGTTGATGCTGTTGGTATGGTTGTTGGTGTTGGTAAGGTTGATGATGCTATTGGTATGGTTGATGATGCTATTGGCATGGTTGATGCTGTTGGTATTGTTGATGGTGTTGGTATGGTGATGATGTTGGTATGGCTGATGCTGTTGTTGGTCTGTTGATGTGGTTGATGGTGTGACTGATGATGCTGTTGGTATGGTTGATGCTGTTGTTGGTATGGTTGATGTTGATGGTGTGGTTGATGCTGTTGGTGTGGTTGATGTTGGTATGGTAGTTTGTGTGGTTGTTGGTATGGTTGATGCTGTTGGTATGGTTGATGTTGATGGTGTGGTTCATGCTGTTGGTGTGGTTGATGTTGGTATGGTAGTTTGTGTGGTTGTTGGTATGGTTGATGCTGTTGGTATGGTTGATGCTGTTGTTGGTATGGTTGATGTTGATGGTATTGTTGATGGTGTTGGTATGGTTGATGTTGATGGTGTGGTTGATGCTGTTGGTGTGGTTGATGTTGGTATGGTGGTTTGTGTGGTTGTTGGTATGGTTGATGCTGTTGGTATGGTTGATGTTGATGGTGTGGTTGATGCTGTTGGTGTGGTTGATGTTGGTGTGATTGATGATGCTGTTGGTATGGTTGATGCTGTTGGTATGGTTGATGCTGTTGGTATGGTTGATGCTGTTGGTATGGTTCATGCTGTTGGTGTGGTTGATGTTGGTTGTATGGTTGATGCTGCCCTCTTCTCTAGACTATGGGATCCGTCATGGGGCCACGCCATGCTCACATCTGTAGCATCGCAGAGGCATTAAATAGCTACTTGAGATATGTCTGCAAATGACCAATTGAAAACAGGAACAAATGAATCAGTAATGGGGAGGATGGGGAGGGAGTCATGAATGGCATGTCACAGAGAAGGTGAGGTCTTGTTGGGGGCTTCAGGTGGGAGAGGTGGGCCAGGTTTCTCTGTCTCTGCACAGTGCACCTGTGTCAGATGGGCACTTTTCGAGGGCTGCCCTGAGTGCTATGGGGCATTTAGCAGCAACTCTACTCCCCACCCACTAGAAACCAGGCGCACTTCCCCAGCTGTGACAATCGAAAACATACCCAGACATTGGATACATTTTTTCCCACTTCACAGTGGTGCCCTGAGGACCCAAAGAATAGGGTCAGACTGGAAACTATCTAAAGGGTTTGAGCAGGAAGGCAAACAGAATTCTATCTGAATGGAATTTAATGACAAGTACGTTTTATACACCTCTCACGATGTAGGAAGCCCACTAAATGTCAGGGACTAACCGCGGCACGGAAAGCTGGGGAGGAGCCCAGTGGAGAGGCAGAGGGCGAAGCTGGAGCGAGCTCTTCATGACCACATTCAGATCAACCACTTTTAGAATCCACTGGATACCATCTTTTCCTCAGGCTCTTAGACAACAATTATTCCTTAAAACTGAAGAACAGGTTTCCTAAGTGTGGCAAAAGAGACAAAGAGGCCCTTGCTGGAGATGCTGCTCAACATAAGATAATAAAATGTCTGAATGCCGGTGTCATCTAAGGCTGCTAATAACACAGCACGTACTTCTCTTTAATTTTTATAGGCCAGATAAATTAAATTAAACTAGCTCCTGCCTCAACAGCTTGACACGTGTTTTTAATAATAGCTCACTGTTCTCCTTCAGTAGCATGGCTGGCTCAAGTGTGCATGGGTGTGGAGGTCCCACTTCCCAAGCTGGGCGTGCGTGACTGGTAGAAGGCTGGGTAGACATGGGCTGGAGGAAACGGGAGGAGCTATTTATGTCCAACCCAATCCTAGGAATCTGGAGGTACCTGGGCAGCATAGGACGGCTATGTTCAAGGCTGAGTCCCTGTGGCCTGGGACGCTCCCTGGGATATGTGGGCTAGAGCGGTGTGGCCAAGACCTTGCCAGCCACAGGGAGACCCCCGCCCTCAATTCTAACATGAGCCAGAGAACACCCTCGGGCAGCTTGGCCGAGACTTGGAGTTAACAAACTCTGTTTAAAAACATCTTCACTTCTCATTGGTAAACACCATGTCTACTAATATATATTGAGAAAATTAGTGTTTTCATGCCGTGTTTTCTGGTACATTACCTAAACTCAATGCGTAACTCACACTTGGCGTCTCAATGCTAGCTAGCTGTGGATCACAATGTTTCACCGCCACATATGGGCGTCACAGCAATAATCTGACAGGTGATAAAAAAAGAGTAACACTTTGCTGCAGGTTTCAGAGTCTGTTCTCCGCAGTCGCAGTCACAGCCACTGGAGTGGAAGAAATGAAGATGCACGATTTGAACAGTGTGCTTACATGCATGCGACAGACACTTTTCCGTGGAGATTAATTGAGCTACACCTATATGGCATACTTACCCGTCCAGAGACGATTTTGAAAAATTGGGAGAATGTTTTCACTACTAATAAGTGATCACCACCACAGCTGGGCAACCCTGAATGATAAACACTGTAATAATTTTCGCAAGTGTCCTCTTTGAGACACTCCATATAAAGTGCAACTTCACGGACGCACATGAGCTCCGCAATCCCAGATTCCAAACGTAAAGCGATACCGAATGGAAACCTCTCACATCAGGCACTCCCAGGCTAGCACAACAATAAACGGTCTGGGTCTGTCTTCCCTTCGCTTTGCTGTGGTCAGTGGTGTCATCTCGGGCAAGCTTCTCGTCTCTCTCAACCTCAGTTTCTCCCTCTGTGGACTGGGATGCTGAGCTCAGAGGCAGACTGGAACTGAGCAGGAAAGGCCCCAGAAAACAGCACGTGGATGTGAAGATGGTTTAGGCCAGATGCAGGCAGTGTTGTGATGGTAAATGTTTGACAATTGGTTTTCAAAAAGGGAAAAAAAAAAGACCAAGAAATTTTCCTGATCTGTAGGATTCCTCAATTTCTCTAGTGTAAACACTCCCACAGTGGCTGATTTTGGGCAGCCAGGGTGACCTCAGTGGCCCCGGAGCTAGAAGGCTGGCACCACCAGCTCTCCGGCCCAGAGGGAGCCAGCCCCAGCCCCCATGCCTGTGGCGTGTCCCTCCCCCGAGCCCCTGCCCCCGATTCACACCACCACCATCATTTGCAATGAATGCCGGCAGTGTGGCTTTTCCCATTTCAGTCAAAGCATTTGTGGCCCAGAACAAAACCTTGCTATAAGTTTTGCAGTTTTGTGGAAATGATGTTGATCATATTCATAGTCATGAGTGCAGTCATCACATTAAATTTACTCTCAACAGCACTGTACACAGATGCTCCTTATGACATCTCTGTGGAACATGAACTTGCTGCTTCGGATATGATGTCTGCAGGCAAGAGCCTCTACACCACACACTCCTTCCGGCCTCCGTCCATGACTCATATTTGTCAGTTAAATCATCTAGGTACCACACACAAATTTACCAACGTACAACCTCCAGGACCGGGAGGGTGATGTTTCCTCAGTGACTGTCAAGCTGTCCATGCCCTGGGTAGCGGGGACAGAGGTGCTGGAGTGAAGCAGGTGCTGTCTGGGACTGCCTGGGTCCCAGGTTCTGTAGGTGATTGTCCCCTGGTTGGTACCAGGACCAGCAGCGCCTGCCACCCGCCCACGCCACACGGCTCTCTGCCTTGGTCTTTGCTTGCTCCGTGTCTGACCTGCTCATGGAGGTGCATCTGTGGCCTGGGACGCTGGGCTCAGAGACAGATTGGATGGAAGCAGGAAAGCCCAGCAGAACCCAGGACTTAGATGCAAAGATGGTTTAGGCCGGATGCAGGCCTGTGTCAGCCCTGGCTCTCAACGGACAGGTGTCAATGTCATAGAACTACACGTCACGCGTGGCACACACAAAATCATCAGTGCTGATGATCACAAATGCATCACTGGCACATTCAGCCTGACAGTCAAAGCAACACGGCGGAGGGGATGGTGAACTCGTCCAGAAAGGCCTGGTCACCGAGATCCCTGCGTGGCACTGAGTTTGTGCTGGTGAGAGGATGGATGGCACCAAGAGCTGTGCCAGGTCTGCGTGTAGGACATCCACTGTGAGCTACAGGGCAGGGGGTGCCAACCGGGGGCAGGGCTTTCGTGGAGACACCAGGGAGGACTCCTTCATGGGGGCTACAGTCCAGACTCGCGGGGGGGAGGGGGGGAGTCGGAGGCCAGCTGATCTTGACTGGGGCATGGGCCGGTGGCCAGCGCCGCTCGGCAAAGAGGAGATTGCAGGAGATAAGCCGGGAGGGAAGCCACTGTGCAGACCGCGCGGGCCGCAGGCCAGTGCTGCGGACTTTGCTTTTAATCTGAGTGGAATGTGATGTCGCTGCAGGATTTGAATCAAGGGAAGTGCAATGTGTGCAGGGAGGGGGCGACGCAATCCTCTGCAAGGGGCCGGCAGCACTGCGAAGTCCAGACGACGGACCCACGGAACACACGAACGGGTCGAGGTGGGCAGACAGCAAGGGCACCAGGGCCCTGGCAGCCTTAGATCGGGCACTTGGAGGAGGGGAAGGCGCCGGAGAGCATTGGGGCAGGGCTCAGTCAGGCCGGGGCAGGGCTCTGTTTTAGTTTTGCAGACACAGCATAGCCTCTGCCTTCAGGCGATTCAGGCAGAGACAGACAAACACACAGCCCAGGGCCCAAGAACGGGCCAGGGCCCCAGTGGGCAGGCGCGGGCGGAACGGGGAGCGGAGGCTGACAGCATCCACCCAGCAGGCGTGTGGGCAGAGGAGGCTTAGGGGCCGCACAGAAGGTGGCATCTGGCACTTTCTAAGAGAGGGCCCCAGCAGGCGGGGAATGTGGCGAGTGTTCTAGGCCTGAGTGAGCGCGTCCATGAGCGGTGTGGATGCAGCAGGCACAGCCACGTGGGCAGGGGCCGCCTGCAGGACCAGGTGGTGGCCAAGCGCCTGCTCTCGTCTGAATGATCTGGAACCTCCCTCATTCCCATTGGTGAGTGGGTTCGGGACGGCAGGGATGTTGGATTCAGAAAAACATGTGGCTCGGCCCCAGCCATAACTGGCAGCCACAGCCGGTTTCTGTGGCAAATCTGAGGCCGTGAGCAACACCAGAGTCTCTCCTGGGAGGCCACCAAATGAATCCACGCGGGCCCCGCCTGGGCCTACACCATCCTGGCACAGCCTCGTCCACATCCCGCCCCTCCATCTGCAAAAGCCCGGCCCCTCCTCTATGTCCCGTCTGTCCAGGGTGCCACCTGAGGGATGTGGGAAGAGCCCCCCGAACTCTACCTCTCTCCTCTTTCAATGGCCTTGGCGCCAGATTCCACCAGGGAGTGGTGGCCGTCACCCCCTCAACGGCTGTTCTCGCTCACACCAGAGCCCACTTAACAGACCAGAGCCCAGTTTGGAGTGGGAAGGGCAGGACGCTGGGCACAGGTGGCACAGCGGTGACCAGCAGGCAGCTCAGGGCAGGCAGCTCCGGGCAGCCACGCCTGGAGGCCTGAAAGCGGCGAGGACCCAAACGATGCACAGGACGCCGTGCGGCTGCTGGTGGGTCAGCCCTGGCGAGTATCACGCTGAACTGGGAACCCGGGGCACGCCCCGGGTCCGAGGGCACGAACCACTCCTCGGACTGGGCCTTCCTTCCCGGGGAGTCCCACGGACTGGCCCTGAGTGGGGAGGGGCTGAGCCTGCTGCTGTCCTTATGTCCAGGTGGACAGCTCAGGCCTGGCTTCCTGCCTTCTTCAGCCTCAGGTTCAGGAGTGGAGGCAAAATTCTGGGCCTGGGTGCCAATGCCCTGGGCACAGCTTGGAGCAGTGTCTGTGGGGACAGGCCCAGGCTGTCTGCTCGCCAGCGCGTGCCTGTGCCGACCGACACGCCCAGGGCGCTCTTCTGCCTTCCTGGTTGTTGAGGGTCTGGGCCATGTGCCGTGTGCTACGCTGAGATGGCAGGTGTCCCACAGGCTACGTCCCAGGTCCCTGGAGGATCATGGGCCAGAGGAGACCTTCCAGGCACATGGGACAGAGGGGGGCTGGTGTAAGATGAGGAGGGACAGGAGCTGGTGCTAAGGGGACAGGGAGGGCCCAGGGGGTCCCCTCCTGCCTGCTTCACTGGCTCTGTGGGGTGTCCAGGGTCACAGCTCTGACCTGACAGTTCCTGCCCACTTCCTCTGCATTCCCCAGGGTCAGGGACACCTGCCGCAGGCCACGCTCCTGCCTCTCGCATCAGGTTTGTCTCACAAGTAAACGGTAGAGGCAGACATGGAGGCTGAAACCGGGAGTCCCCCTCACACAAGTTATACAATGCAGCTACTGAAAGCTGAGTTTTAGGAAGCCAAACGAAAGTACATCCTTTCAGGTCCACTGAGGCTATTTAAAGTGCTTCTAAGACTATAAACAAGAAAGAGGTTTTAAAATATGCTGAAAACTAGAGTTTTAATACAGAGCCCTCCAGGGCAGCCCCCAGCTCAGCAGCTTCCCTCTCTGGAGGCTTCCCCGAGGCTGCTCATTCTGCCCTTGCCGTCTCAGGACCCTTGTTTTCCATGCTTTCTGCAGTGTCTCTGCATCCAGAGGAAGAGCCTTGGCCCCTGGCTGTGCTGGGGGCCACACGTGTGCATCCTCCCCAGGGTGGCTGCGGGAAGTGGCCATGAAATCTGGCGCCAGCCCAGGCCCTGGTGCCCAGCGTGGCCAGGCGCATCCTCCAGCCCAGACGGCGGGCACCCCCAGTCACTGTGGGGGCCCAGGAGCACTGCTGGTGGGGACCAAGAGTCCAGGCCGAGGCTGCCTGGGGCTCTGACCTGACGGCCTTCCTGCCTTCCAAGCGAGGTCCACTGAGTGGCTGAAGCCTGAGCTTCTTCTGTCCATTCCCATCTTCACACTACCTCCACCAGCCAAGTGTGTGGAGATCACACGAGCAAGCTTCTGTTTCTTGCAACCATAATACCTCAGTGAACAGAGGGGAGGCCCAAGGCCTGACTCAGGGGCCAGGAAGCTGGGGGAGCCCTGGCAGCCAGGAGCAGGGAGCAGCTCACATCCCTCCCATGAGGGGAGTGCAGATCCGGCCGGGGAGGCTGTGCTGAATGTGGACATCCGATCCACTGAGGTCTAGCCATGACATTTTACTTCAGGCTAGAAGGGGTCCCCTGGGGTGGGACATGGCGGCACAGCGGGCCCTGAGCTGTCTCTGCGCAAACACAGCATGGTCTTGGGAAGCCCGGAGCTGGCCATTGCCTGCAGGCATCTCCAGGGAAGGCAGAAGGGGGCCATCTGTGGGCTGCTCACAGGGGCTGTGCTCTGAGGCAATGACTGGCAGCAACATCTACTGAGCACCTGCTATACACCAGGCACTGTTCCAGGCTCCAGTAATACAGGCGGAAACAAAACACAAAATGCCCAGCAGGTGACTCAGTGACCAACACAGTCCTCTGACACTGGCCCACCACTGACTTGTTAAAATATAAAATCGGGGTGGGGGGCCTGCAGCCCACTGGACTGATGGGGCTGGCCTTGCAGCCTTGGGGATGGGATCATTGGTGGAGGTCTTGGCGGGCCTTGTGAGGTTTCTTCAGGCTGGCTGGCCTTACGGTTCACTGTGATTTGCACAGGTCTGTGCCCATGATGGGCAGGAAGGTCAAACACTTCCTCACGGGGGTGCACCCAGGCCCCTGCGCCAGCTTCGCTTTGGGGCTCTGGCTGACGTGACCCCACCCGGAGTGGTCACACAGGATTTTCCAGGGACAGTGGAGAAAGCTGATGTTTCCTTCTATACACAGCAGGTCCAGGGACAGGAGTTCATCATGAGGGAAATTTTATCTAAAAATTGCACTGAATCAGTCAACACAGTTTCTTTAAATGCCTTTTGAGTGTCTTTTCTCAACTGAAAAGTGCCATTTGTCACTACAAATTATATGCCAATTTAGATATGAGATTATAAAAATATGTGAACGAAATTAATCTTTACTATTTGGTATCTCTTAATGGAAACAGAACTCAGTCATTAAATGTGCAATAAAGACGAAAAAAGTTGTCAAGGAATGAGAAAGAGCATCGAAAACTCCGGCATCTCATGCCTTCCCAAACAAGGGCAACCACAGCCTGAAATAAAATGGTTAGTTTAAGCATTTTTCTCTCTGGATTATCAGATCTGTAAAATCAACCAGCTGCTTTACTAATACCCCTGGAAATGTTTGCCATCATGGTGTGATTACAAAAATAATACATTAGTCAAATAAATAGTGTATGTAACTAATTGAGCTTTATAAATGTAGTATGATATATGGCGTCTACAAAGACAGCCTGAAGAAACCTCAAAATCTAGCTTCAAGTTTAGAGCAAACAGAGGGTGGAAATCACATAAATGAAAGAAGCTTGTTTCCTCCCTGTTTCTGGTCTGAATACAACCAGCAGCCTCCACTCCTTTCTGGGATGGGAGTTCTGAGTTGGCTGGGACACCAGGAGGGCTTCTCAGCCCTGAGAGGCTGCCCTGCGGCAATTCCTGATGGATCCTCTGGCGGGGGCTCTCACCAGGGGTTCGGCGATGGAGACCAGGATTCCATAGGGAACTTTTCCAGAATGCATACAACTGCCTTTGATGCCCACCCCTCCACTCCTCCACCCCGGGGGAGGCCAGGACCTCAGGGCAGCAGGAGGAAGGGTGCCCAGGATTCCAATCCAGGATCTGCCCTGCCAGGAACACTGCCTCTCTTTCTGCCTCACGTTTCTTTCTTTCTTTTTTTTTTTTGAGATAGAGGCTCACTCTGTTGTCCAGGCTGGAATGCAAAAGCGCAATCTTGGCTCACTGCAACCTCCGCCTCCTGGGTTCAAGTGATTCTCCTGCCTCAGCCTCCTGAGTAGCTGGGATTACAGGCATGTGCCACCACCAGCTAATTTGTGTATTTGTAGCATAGACCAGGTTTGGCCATGTTGGCCAGGCTGGTCTTGAACCCCTGAGCTCAGGTGATCCGCCCGCCTTGACCTCACAAACTGCTAGGATTGCAGGTGTGAGCCACTGTGCCCAGCCTGCCTCACAGTTCTTACTCTTGGGTGACTCTGAAATGCCATAGACTTATATTTTATATGTTCACATACAGAAAGGCCTTCTGTTTTCTATTCATTTTTCTGTCCTTTTTGCAATCCCTCTTGCAGCACGTCCCACTGCAGCGGCCCCATGGCTGTGCTGGGTGTCTGGTGACCAGGCTTGCAGGATAGTGGAGGCTCCCACTCTCTGGAGGACACAGGCACATTTACAGCCTCCCCACATCCAACACTGAGCACCGGAGGAAGGCCTGCCTGAAGAGGTGTGACCTGCTGCAGTGAGGCCTGCTGTTCCCATCAGCACTGGCCGGTGCGCCCTCCTTCCCACAGGCTGGGAGTGAGGGGGAACTAGCTCCCTGAGTCTCTCAGTTAGGACCCATCCAGCAGGGAAGCATAATGCTGTTCTCACTGCAACACAGATGCTACCTCCAGGAAGCGGCCGCTGTAGCCACCGACGGACCGTGCTGACATCTGGACGAGGGTGCTTCACCCGGCCCTTGAGAGATGGGCCTCTCGCTCGGCTGCCTGGGTGAGTGCCCTGGCGGGCAGACAGCACAGGCTCTAATTGAAAACCACTTTCTTGACAAAGGTCCAGATGAGACGGCATTGAGGCTGCACACGGGCAGAGGACAGCACCTGGGGGCCCGGCAGGGCTCAGATGCGCCTTTCTGAGATGGAGGGGGAGGCGTCGGGGTTCTAACCCTGTTTACCAGGAGGGGAAAGATCTAAGCTGAATGCTGGCTCCATTTGAGGCTATTTATGGACAACTGCAACCTCCTGTGCCATCTCCTACTGTCCCATGTCCGTACGAGCCTGGCCAGCGGCTCTCAGACAGGCCCACAGCATCACCATCACCTGGAAACTCAAAAGCTCAGCGACTTCTGCTGCTGCACCTGCGTCCTCTGATGGAGACTCGGGGGTGGGACCCAGCCCGTGTCTCAGCACATCCTGCAGGGTGTTCTGGCACGTGCTGCCATTTGAGATGCCCTGGTCTGTGGGCCAAGGCAGTCGGGGGAAGCCGTGCTCTCTGGAGGGGACAGGAGGGAAATTTTAGTCAGAACAGAGTCTATCTGCAGCAACAGACATGGGGCCACAGGGCAGACAGCGTGCAGGTCTGAAGCCACAGAAGAGGAAGCACAGCCTCCTCTGGAGCATATTTTCCTGTTGACCAGAGCCATGGGCTCTCTCTAGGACCTGGGAACAGAACCCGCTGTGGGCTGCCTGGGGAACCAAAATGTTCACAGAAGCTCCCCTGGAAACTGGTGTGTGTGGGGGAAGGAAGGCGGCAGCCACCTGGCAGCCTGGACCCCTGACCCTCCCAGCACCTGATCTAACGGCCTGCACATCCCCTGTGCACCTGGGAGGGGCGCGTCCCTCTGGGCTCACAACCTTGCGCTATACTCAGGCCTGGACTCACTTTCTGGTGGTCTCTGGGATCCCAGGGCTCATCCAGTGTGGGGGAGGCCTGGACTCACTTTCTGGTGCTCTCAGGTCCCAGGCCCTGTCCAGCATGGGGGAAGCAGATCCCACCCACTCACGACTTGAGCACAGCCATTTCCTCAGTTTACCCATCAGATCCTCACTAGCCTAGAACAAAGATGACCCCCTCCATGGGGGCCAGCTGAGTTCTAAGGTGCCTTCCCCCCTCACATCTGTGATGCCTGGGTGGGGCTCCCCACTCTGTCACCCCCAGAGCATAGCTGGGGTCACCTGGCAGCAGTCAGGCTGCCCTGAGCCGGCTGGAGGGATGGGATCTGGATGGCAGCCAAAGCCTCCCTTCACATTTAGGACCTGTGGGTGTCCCAGGCACCTGGCGGAGCCTGGGGTGGGCGAAGCTCCTGGCGTGGGGCTCCCACACCTCAGTGCCCTCGCACAGTCAGGGACGTCTAGGACAGGTGTCCCTTCAGGGTTGGGGCAACGGAGTCACCACTGAAAGAGAAGGTGGCCCTTGTCTGGCAAGTGCGACCAATTCAAACCCCATCAGGCGCCGCCCGCCCCACCTGTGCTCCTGAGCCGCCCGGGCAGCTCTGGGCTCCGCTGGATTCCGCACTTGTGGAAGCAGCTTCGGCTTCTCCATCTCAGGAAGGCACAGCGTCGGGTCTGCCCTCAGCCCGTTCCTTGTGTCTTCTCTTTGCAGATTTGGGTGAAGGAAGAGGCCTGGGAACACACCACGTGCCTCTCCAGGCCATCAGCCTCCTCTGCTAGGGTCCCGACAACCACTGAGTTCCTGGGACACCGCCCTGCAGACTTGGCCACGCCCAGCCACACAGAATCCAAATATGTCTCTTCATTTAAAAGCAAAGCCACTGTGAGAAGCCGGTGGCTGAACAGTGACACCAAGGACGGTGAAAGGGAGGAAGGCCAGTGACCCTCACGCTTGCCTGGCGCTCCCCGTGCTTCCCGGGTTGACCCTGATCCTCACCGCAGACTGGGACTGGCCCGGTGAGCAAACGGGACGAGGGGGACGGGCGCGCCAAGGGTCATATGAGCACAGGCCCCTGCTTCGATGCCCCACGGCTGTGTGCAGCGGTGACTGCGGGTGAGGGCACATGGGAAGGAAGGAGCACTGGCAGCATCTGAGAGCCAGGCCCTGTGACTCCTGCAGAACTCCTGTGTTGTCCTCGGTCGGACCAACGCAGCAACTCGAGGGGGCAGGACTAACACCGTAACTCCCTTTTCAGGTGAGAAGCAGAGATAACGAAGAGGCGAAATCACCTTTCTGGTTAAATATCTATTCCAAACAGCATTAAATTGAGCATGAATGCATTTAAACTATCTGAGTGGAATTTTCACTCAGACACCTAGATACAGAATACAGCTTAGAGGAGCAGAGCCCTGCTCAGGGAAAGACACAGTTTTTCTTGTTGCCCAGTTAAGACCAGAAATAGCACTGCAGCCCATTACACATACATCTTGACTTTTTTTCTATCTCATCTTCTACCATTTCCAATTATTGCAAAGTCCACACAGATACTTAGGGAATAGGGAATAATTAGATAATGAGGTGAAAATCAGTTTTCTTTTTTTACCTAATTGCAAAAAAATACCCATTTCTGGTCTTGAATTATTCATACCCATCAATTGTACGAATGCTAGAAAATGCCAGAAACTGCCAGAAACTCAGTGCATCCTTTCATTCTTTCTTTAAATTGCAAAAGATGTTGTTTTAAAATCAGTTACATATTTAATTTATCTAGGTTAAAAGCCCAGGCTGGGTGTTGTGTGGTGCATGCCTATTGTCCCAGCTACTTGGAGGCTGAGGTGGGAGTATTGCTTAAAGCCAGGAGTTTGAGGCTGCGGTGAGCCATGATCGTGCCACTGCATTGCAGCCTGGGCAACAGAGTGAGACCCTATATCTAAAACAGTAAAAAAACAGGAAAATAAATCTCAACTAGGTTCTACTCTTTCTTCCCTTCTCACTACTGCACTTGACTAGTCTTAAAAGCAAACACAGGATCGGTGCAGTTGCTCGTGCCTGTAAACCCAACACATTGTGAGGCCAAGGTGGGTAGATCACTTGAGGTCAGGAGTTTGAGATCAGCCTGGACAACATGGTGAAAACTATCTCTTCTAAAAACACAAAAAGTAAATGGGCATGGTGGCACATGTCTGTAATCCCAGCTACTCAGAAGGCTGAGGAAAGAGAATCGCTTGGACCCAGGAGGTGGATGCTGCAGTGAGCCGAGATTGTGCCACTGCACTCCACCCTGGGTGACAGAGCGAGACTCCCATCTTACACACACACACAAACCACAAAACCCACCAACAGGTCTGCAGGGCGGTGTCCATTCCTCTCCGAAGAGGCAATCCATTTAAAAGCTAAAGCTGCGGCCGGGCGTGGTGGCTCACGCCTGTAATCCCAGCACTTTGGGAGGCCGAGGCGGGTGGATCATGAGGTCAAGAGATCGAGACCATCCTGGTCAACATGGTGAAACCCCGTCTCTACTAAAAATACAAAAATTAGCTGGGCATGGTGGCACTTGCCTGTAGTCCCAGCTGCTCGGGAGGCTGAGGCAGGAGAATTGCTTGAACCCAGGAGGCGGAGGTTTCAGTGAGCCGAGATCGCGCCATTGCACTCCAGCCTGGGTAACAAGAGCGAAACTCCGTCTCAAAAAAAAAAAAAAAAAAAGCTGCATCTGTTTGTCCCCACATTTCTAAATAGCATGCTTATATTTCTATTTCCTGACTTTCTTTAGTTCAGTTTTGGCTACTAACTTCATATAATGAAAAATGAGAATTCAGTGTTTCTGTACCACACCCGTACTTGTTATCAAGGTCTTTCTTCCCCCACATACTCACTTCTGTTTGTAACTTCTGAACAGATCCGTATTCCAGCAGATCAATTAAATGTCATGACATTGTGTAAATATCACTGATAGCTGAGCCATGTAGTGTACTTAATTATGATTTCTTCCTTAAACACTTTTTTTTTAGTTTGTTTTTCCTGGGCTTAATTGCTTTTTCACTGAAGTCATTTTTAATATACATAGCACTAACTCAGCCCTAAAATCTCTGTGAGAGTTGTAAATCTCCTCTCAAAATGCCCTCTGTGTTTTCATCTTCCCTGGAAGAAGTCCCCCCTGCAGGCTGCTTTCCTCTTTGGCACCAGATTCCTTGGCTTCCCCTCCCTTTCACTCTGGGGATTCCCATTGCCTCTTGCCTTTTGGATTCTTGGTTTCTTGAATCCCAAGTCTTTGTGTCTCATTTTATGGGGTACATCTCCCAGCACCTCACTGAAAGAGGGAGAGATGTGGTTTTTGAACAATTGTGTCTGAATTGTCTTGATTGATAGTTTGTTCATTTGGGTTAAAATTCTAGTAGAAAACTATTTTTCCCATAAAATTTTGAGACAATTTTCCATTACCTCCTAGTGTCAAATGTTGCTGTTGAAAAAAACCGATGAACCTTGATTCTAGTCCTTTATTTGTTTTTAAATCTTTCAAGTGCATATAATCATTTTTCTTGAGTCCATAAGTCTCCCCAAAAAGGAATCCTCCAACCTCTTGCCAGGGGTCTAGCGTGTTTTCAGCCAGTGACCTGGGAAACCACCCAAAAAAGGGGACAGCCCCCTCTATCCTGTGACAACAAAGAAACCCTGAATCCACTTGCCTTTGGCTTGTCCAGTGCCCTCCATCTGGAGTCTCTTCCCCATCCTCTAGCCTCTACCTGAGGGGTGTGGTGGGCTACCTGGGGGTGGAGGGAACACCTGGTCACACACCTGCTTCTGAAATAGTCTTCCCAGTCGCACTGTCCACCTGGAAACCTGGGAGCCCTGTCCCTTACCCTCCTAGAGAGCCCAGGATAAATCCACATCCTCTGGGTCGTGATGGCCTCTGCAGCTCAGCTCCCAGCAGCTCACCTTGGCTAAGTCAGTCCTTCCTCATGTATCTGCTGTGCAGCTTCCAAATGTGTTCCTATTGCCTCTTTCTGACCGTTTTTTGTCCTGGGTTTGTGTCCTTTTAAAAAAAAAAAATCTCCTTACTATCATTTTAGTGAGGCCTCAGGAGACAGTGGCAGGTGAATCAGGAGGTCAGGCTCTGCTGCACTGAGGACTTCCTGGGTTTGCATATGACCTTGATGAAACATGTGGCCTTTCCGCCACCCGCCCCAACATTACAAAGGAGGGAAAGACGGGGCCATTCATGCTTGCCGGTGATGGGTACGTGTCTTAGGGTGGCGTGGGGCAGCAGTCGTGACTCCAGATGCCTGAGGTTACACAAGGAGAAACCTAGGACGTCACCTGCCACTCCCAAAGACGATGCCTGAGGGTTCTCTGGGGGATGGCTGAGGAAGCTTAAGGGTCTCCTGTGAGCTGTGAGGACGTTTCTTCCAGCATCTTCTGGAGGTGCTTCCTGCCTGCCTAAGCACTGCCCCAACACAGTGTGGAGGATGCCATTGGGGGCCAGCTGCCAGCCTGAAGTCTTGGGACCCCAGGAGCACCCAGCCTGCAACACACAGCACAACACATAGCACAGGGTGACACAGGGATCCAGGGCCCTGAGCCATTCCCAGAATTCAACTCAAATTCAAGCAAGAGAGCTGACACAGGAGACTTGAGGCCAACAGAACCTTCTCCAGAAGCATCTCCTGCCCAGGCCTGGCAGGGAGGGGGATGGCAGTGGGCCAAAGCATGGGAGGAAGCAGACGGGGCTGGGCACAGATCCTGTCCCAGCCGTCAAGGGAGGGCCTGCACCTCTGGCAGGGGTGAGTCCAACCGGCCGGGGTGAGCCCCGCATTGCAAGTGGGGCTTCAAGTGAGGGTAGCTGCTGCTTCTCACCGGCTCTGCAGAGGTGCCGGCCAGGTGACCACCAGGTGCTTGTAGGAGCATGGACACGGGATTATTACGAGAAAAGGAGGCCCAGCCTCTGTGGCTGTCAGATGCCCTTTTTGTTCAGACACATTACAGCGGCTGCCCGGGGTGTGTTCGCTGCCCGTGGCTGTGTCTGGTGGGCAGAGAGGGCTCTGGACACATGATGTGTGCAAGGTGCACATGCCAGAGCTGTGGTAAACAGCGCGGCTGGAGAGCAGACGGGACTCAGGTTGACAAGCGTGTCCTGTCAAAGCTGCAGGCCACTTTAAAAATCACTTTGTAAGCAGATGTGCAAAGATTTGACAAAACACTGCTGTCGCTGGACGCTAAGAAGGCCTGGGGTCGCCTCCCCTACATGGCCCCAAAGGTCCGCCTCCATTCCGTGAGCAGCTTTCCGCTTCACACTCAGGGTTTAATGACCCAAAGAATAGAAATTGATGAGGAAAGTCGTGCCGGCCCTCATCTTAAGATCTATTTGTCATCACAATCATCACTCTTTCTAAAACGTTCTCCCTCCAGGAGGAAATGTGCAATTGGAAAACAGAACTTTTTCAACCTGTCTTTTCAACGCACACACCTTCCTTCACCTCTGAACTCACTTCACTGGCAGCGTGTGCCAGGTGGGGGGCTGAGAGCTGCGGGGCACAGCCCCTCCTGGGGGGCCCCTGGCTTATGGCCCAGGGTGGGTCTTCTGGAAGCCCCCATGGACACGGATGGACGCCCAGGAGTGGGGAGAGTGTGCAAAGAGCTTCGCCAGGCTCTGGTGCCTTAAGGTTCCCTTTGCTCAGCCCACCCCGACCTCCTCACAAAGGGCCCCGAGGACTCCGCCCACCCCGACCCCCTCAAACGGGCTCCACGGGCTCCACGGGCTCAGCCCACAGGGTGGGCTTGGGCTGGGCACCCTTTACAACGCCCAGATATCCTGGGCTTGTGTTCCTTCTGCCGTCATACCTGCTGGCTCATTCTGTCAGCACAGCAACCCTTTCTGCCTTCTGGGGTCTGCAGATCCCACTTTGAATGCCCCAGGAGGTATCTGCATTCCAATTCAGTATCCCGGGCTGAGCCGGGACTTCTGCTGAAGCCACTCGTGGGAGGGCGGGCCAGGTGGCTGAGCCAGCTCTCCCAGCCCTGCCCTGCCTGAGCTCAGCTCAGCCCACCCCCATTTCCTCTGCCCATGAGACCCAGGGTCCATGATGCCCACACCAGCATCATCCTCAGAGCACTCGCTAATCCCCCACACCTCCATGCCTCCCTCTGCTCATCCCACGTTCATAGGCAAAGCCAGCAAGTGGCCAGAGATGATGAAGAGGAACACCCTGGTCATTAGAGGATGGAAGAGAGGCTTTTCTGTGGGCGGGGTGGTTGCGCATTCACTAGTGTTTACAGAGGGCCACGTGGTGAGGAAAACACACAGGACATCTGTCCTGGGCTTCACAGTCCAGGGGACAGGCAGCTACCAGGTAGAGAGCTGCAAACATGAACACGCCACGAAGACACAGCAGGCTTTGGCACCAGCAGACCTGGGCTCCCAGGCACTTACCTCCTCAGAGTCTTGGGGCAATCTGTGGAGCTTCTTGAGGCATTTATTTTCCCATCTGAAAAAGAAAAGCAATCATGCCAACTTTGCCAGAGTTATGAGGACTGCGGGGAGAATGTAGTGAAAACGGACGGTTACCTCGCAGAGCCGAGGCAGGGCAAGCGTAAACCACAGCAGTGCTGTCAGGAGCGGCCGTTGTTACTCCAAGCTCCTGTCTGCCACCCCGTGCATCCTAACCCACAGAGGGATTAGGAAAGTAAATAAACATCTGGAGCTGTAACTGACTACTTCCGAGAGGCCTCGGCAGGAACTCCCTTAATGTGATTGTCCTGTTAATGCCAGTGGCTCGGGGTTCCTGTGGAATGAGCCGTGCACAGGCTTCTGGTAGCCGGGAGGGCTGCGCCTGTCTCCTCTCCTTCCAGCTCCGACCAGTGCTTCTCCGAGCCCAGCAGCTTCTGTGGGCTGGACGGTGGGAGGGTGGGCCTGGGGGGCAGTGGGCTGGAGGGTGGGCGTGAGCCTGGGAGGAAAAGGGTCGGAGGGTGGGGATAAGCCTGGGAGGGAGTGGGCCGGAGGGTAGGGT